>CAFUXE010000683.1:220467-245571 GCA_903364295.1 Serranus cabrilla
AAGAGAGAGAGAGAGAGAGAGAGAGAGGGGCTACAGAGGCTTACGGGAAACTATACAAACAGTCAGTGGTGTGTGGGATTTGTTACAGCCCAGCCCGTAACGCTGCATGGTAATGGGATAAAATGTCAAAACTGACAAATGGTCAGATGACTTTCACTCCTGAAAGCATCAGAAACACAAGAAAAGACAAAGGGCGGGTGTCTTACACAGCGAAGATTCATTACCATTTATCACACAACAGTCAGACATGCAGTAATTACTGACAAATCTTTGGAATTGAGCCTCTTATTATAATGGACTTTCAAACAAGCCATAGTCTGTTTAAACGGTTACAACTCTGAGCGTTGATAACGTCCTTATTGCTTTTTTTTTTCTTGTTTTCTGAACTGCACTTTATTTATTTTCTGTGTTAAATCCCTCTGTTTTCTAGTAACCATGCAGATCAAAATGTCAACATACAATACAGTTTCCAAAAGCACAAGGTATAATGTCAGTACTTATGTATGTCCGTTTATTCAAGCACAATACGCTACACTAGAGGTTAAAGCCAAAAGCAGACACATCATTTAAGTTCAGAATCTTCCCCCTTCTTCAGGGAATCGATCACCTCTGTTCGACTCACACAGGTCTGTATGCTGCCCTTACTGTGTGTGGGGAGATGTTTGTTTTGTAAAAGTTTCATACTTTGTACCGGTTGACTTTGTAGAATATTCTCTTTGTGGTTTCCTGTCGTTGGACGCATGTAGCGCTATTAAACTTTGACACACAGAACTTGTAAATACCATCTAAGAAGCTATAGGAAAATGTCTATGATGAGCAATTTTGAAGCAATTTTCTCCTTTTACTGACTGATGCTTAATAAAAGACAATAATCCAGTGTGAAATGTGCTTTTTTTTCCACACAACACTAAATACACACAACACAAATGCACAGTATGAGAGCCAGCAGTGAGATTGTGCAATGTGGATGGAAACTGCATGTGTTATACAACAGCACCCCCCAGTGGAAGTTGCTGTCAAAATGTCACATAAAGGGTCACGTTGACCCACAAGACTATAAAACGGGATACAACAGCCACAAAGAGACACAAATCAACTATAAGACGCTCAAAATTTCAATTTCAAAGTTCAAAATTTCAAAAATTAAACCCAAAAGGACACAGAGATTTGTTACAACTCCATAATTAACAGCAAAAAGATGCTAAATAACTAGAATAAATAGTTATAGCACTGTCTAATGTCAGTGTTTTCCACTACTTTGAATAAATTAATAGATTATGATAAAATGTACAATATCACAGCTTTTTCTTTCCAATTGTAGGTTCGAATTCTCCACATTGTTCCCCACAATAACCTGCATTGACTCTTATTATATGGTGGTCATTTATCTATTTTTGGTTGTTGACATGTAAAATATTTTAATCAGCTGATCCGAACAGTATTATCTTCCAAAGCACGACATTACATCAAGATACGTCATAACCAAAGTTTTAAAGAGGATTATATTACAGTCAATGCCGGTCACAACTTCAGGCTTTTCACAAGACACAAACAGTCTTAGCTTAAAGCATGAGGAACAATCTCTCTGCTAAACAAAACGACTAAAGCCTGGAAAACAAGTAAAATGTTTTCATACAATAAAACGAGATGAATAATGTTGTACAGGAGAAAAAGAGAAGTTATATCATGTGAGTTTATGAAACGTACTGTCAAGGATTTGTGCACACGTGCTAAGCAGTTTTACTTAAAGGAGTTCGATAATCCACCTCACATCAGGATCAGGAATAACTTTCTGTAACAGATGAAAGGAATGTCTACATAAGAAGTGACCAGTCATGGATGAAACACTAAAAATAAAAGTGGTTTGCTGTTGTTAATTGTGTCTGGGTGTAAAGAACTTACATAAAGCCGCTCAGAGTATCAGCTATGAGTTGCTTTTTACATAAGACATGTTTTAAGTTCAAGAAACTGAATTGAAACATTAACAATCTTCTTAGCGGACTGACCAAAAGATAGTGATATCTCTTTTCTTTTTTTTAAAAACTCACAAGGTAGAATGTATTTATTTGACCAACTGTGAATATAAAGGCCAAAAACATGATATTTAAATGTTACTAGACGTAAGATTATCTCCTTTGTTCCAATGGTTAGAAAAGAAGGAAAGTCTATATTTTAAAATGACATTTCAGGGTGTAGACAGTGACAACAGCAACTATACTTAGTCACATTGACCTTTAAACGACACTGGAAACACCTTTGAACTGAGACTTTTGTTAATTTGTCCTGGTGTTTCTTCTTTGTGTTTTGGCCTTTAACCACTGAATACCACTGTGATAATAATTAGAGGCTGGTTTTGTGTGACTAAGTGTCCACGGTGAACTGTTTCAGAACATTGTGACGCAGCAGAAAAACTAGAGGTGCTACATATTTAAGACTTCACTGCTAAATGCCATCATTCTTCATCTTTTCAATACATTTAAAATACCTTTATGCCTTAAAACTACTGCCATGGTCTAAGTTTAAGTTAAAGTTAGTAATCAATGCAATCCTCATTCTTCAAGCAGAAAATCCCTCAAATTAATATACAAACATGCACCTGCTCAGGTTCTTATGTTTGAAACTGAAGCATTAAAGGTGCTGGGTTTGGGGAAGGAAGGCTGCTTGTGTTGACGGTGTTTGTGCCAAGCATTTATATGAACTAACCCACCAATAACATGCTACTGGTTAACTTAAAAACATCTTATAGAATGTGGATGTGGCCTGCTCAGGTAACCAGACCGGGTGCAGATGCTTAAAAAATCCTATTTTAAATGTAATCCTTATGCAATCTAACATAACTCTTCAAGCTCTATGATATAAAATATAGTGTTACACAGTGATAAAAGAAGTGCTCAGATCTTTTATATGGAAATGTGATAAAGTGTCCTCCTGGGTGCCCTTTCAGTGGAGAAACACAATGAAGTGCCCTCTATGGTGGCCTTAAAATAAATAAAGAACATGATGCAATACCATGAAGCAGTCCTGTATGCTAGAAAACTTTCTGCACACTGGTGAGTCATTGCATGCAGCCTGAGTCCTCCACCACCACCACCACTGTCTTACAGGACAATTAAAATAGGCTACTCATTACGCAGACGAATAATATATATAAATATATATGGTGGAATGTAACTAAGTACATTTACTTAAGTACACTTCAGTGCAAGCACCTAAAAATTGTATTTAAGTATTTCCATTTTATGTAACTTTGTACTTCTTAATCCACTACATTTAGCTGACAACTTAAGTTATAAGTTTTCAGGTGAAGATTTAACATAAAAAACATGATACATTTAAAGTGACTTTTTTCAAATTAACCCTACTTTGAGGAAATTAAAACAATGCTTCATACATAAATGCATCAATAATAATAATCCAATCTGTGTGGGTCCATTCTGCATGAAGAGTACTTTTACTTTTGATTATTTTACTTGTAGTAAAGTAACTTCACATTGTGGTATTAGTACTTTTACTTTTTCCACCACTGTATATTATTCCATATAATGGATTTCATTATGTATTATTAATTTGAATCTGCAAATGAATTATTAACTAAATGTGAGGAATACATTATTTCCCTCTGAGCTGTAGTGGAGTAACAGTAGAAAGTAGCCGTACTTGAGTAAATGTACTTAGTTACATTCCACCACTGGTGTTGCATGTTTGCTTTGTGCTTTGGGAGTTATCTTAATCCCTGCCTCATACTCAGCCACTGTTTATGATCAAGTTATGAATGTGCACGGGTTAGTCAGCCAGCTCCTCCATCATCACACAAAAAGCTCCTCTATGCGCGGCCACCATCCGCCGGCGTCCTAATCCGACACACACGTTATATAAAATGTCCATCCAATCCCGCGTCAGACTGAGAAACACCCCCAAAGCTTGGCGGTCTGCTTGTGCGGCTCACTATCAGGACTGGAACGGAGCATCATGATTGTCATCGTGGACCTGCTGCTGATGCTCATCGACCTGACTTACTCCATCCTGAACGCCGTCGTCCAGACTTTCCTCCGGCCGAGGCTCAAGAGCGTCGACGGGGAGCTGTGTCTGATAACGGGGGCCGGGGGCGCGCTGGGTCGGCTCTTCGCTCTGGAGTTTGCCAAAGAGGGGACGCACCTGGTGCTGTGGGACTGCAACACTGATGCCAACGAGCAGACCGCCAAGCTGGCGCGAGAGCTGGGGGTCCAGGTGCACACGTACACGGTGGACCTGTCCAAGCGTCAGAGCATCTATGAGACAGCGGGCAGGGTGAGGTCGGAGGTCGGGGAGGTCTCCATACTGGTCAACAACGCGGGCGTGGTGGCCGGCCGGAGGCTGCTGGACTGTCCCGACGAGCTGCTGGAGAGGACTCTGCTGGTGAACTGTCACGCGCTGTTTTGGGTGAGACTTTGACGCACGCACAGTTTACGCACAACTGAAACCAGAATACTTTTTTTCTAAACTCGCAGCGAACATCATCTACCAGCCTGACATGAATTACGTAACATGTATCCACTGTAGTCCCGGGCCGGTCTGTGTTTGTGCTCTGATGCGTGAAGGATCAGAGCAGCTCGAGCCGCAGCAGAGCCACACACAGTGTCCCTGTGACTGTTAAGTGTGTCCAGGATTACACGAGGGTACAAACTGGTGGCGGTGACACTGACCCTCGGGCCTCGGTAGGGACATTTTTGGCTTTAAATTGTGTAAATGCTAATGGCATACACTTTGGGAAGGGTGTGACAATATAATAATATATATAAAATGCTATGTTGTAAACTCAACCTCAGCTCTTTGTTAAATCTACAATAATCTGTGTAGCCAAAATCCACCCAGACCACCAGACTTATGGACAAACTGTCTCAACTGAACCACAATTTCGACTCCCACAGTCATTTCAGAATAAAAGCATGCATTCTGATCAGGCTTTCAATCTACAGCCCTAACTTTAAATTGTAGTTTCTTTACTGTTTCCCAACAGCTTGATCCACTTTGTCATGTTTGCTCTATGGGCAAATAAATGCTCCTTTTCTGGTTTTCACAAGGGTTATTGCTGCTGTAATATGGAGCTCTGATGTAAAGCATCAACATTAATGATTTTGCATTGCATTTCATGCACAGGAAAACAATTCTTCTTTCACAACAAAACAGTATTGATCAGGACTGATGCTGGTTAAAAAATGTATGTATAATAATAATAATACATAGTATTATTTCTTTATAGATATTTTTAATAGCAGTTTTGGAGTGGGACTTTTCTGTCTCCTTGCCAAGGTTGTGATTATTAACATCTGCTTTAAATACTTCACCCAAAATTGAAAAAGGAGCCCAGGCGAGCCCACCAGTTAAACAGCATGTGATTCTGCCCTTGATCCTCTTAAAGCCTCAGTCTCCTGCTCCGCTCATACAATAAACTGGTAAGCTCTTTAGCAGCAAATATCAACGATATCAGCAACAGACATACAGTGGGCGCCTCTAATGCACCTCTGAAGAGGGGAGCGAGTCTCCATCTGGAACAGCTGGCAGCTGCACAACACCCCACTGTGAGTGTGATAGTGGGCAATAATGAGCTGCTGGGCTCCTAATTAAGCTTTGACACTCTCTTTTCCCATGCATTTATTTCACATAAAGCATATAAAGACAGGTATAAAGCAGGGGCACTGATGGATTTTAAGCCATTTCTCATTTCTGTTACACTAACTCATGTTTTCTAACCAAACAGATGACAAAGGCCTTCCTGCCACAGATGAAAGCAAAGAACCATGGTCACATTGTCACCGTTGCCAGTGCTCTGGGACTGTTCAGCACTGCATGTGTGGAGGTGAGACATGCAATTAATGACTTCCTCAACCACAAGCTGACCAAAAGTCCTACAACAATCCATTTAAATGCTATTTCCCTCCAGGATTACTGTGCCAGCAAATTTGGAGCCGTCGGCTTCCACGAGTCACTGACGCACGAGTTGCTCGCAGAGGAGTTAGACGGCATCAAAACCACTTTAGTCTGCCCTTATATTGTGGACACTGGGATGTTTGCAGGCTGTGAAATCAGGTGAGATGACAGCTTTCATCATTTTGTGGCTCAGGGCAGGAAAAGATAGATTCTACACTCTCCACTTTTTGTTTAACATCCACCAGGAAGGAGCTTCGGAGTCTGATTCCCCCTCTGGATCCGCTCTACACCGTACAGCAGTCAATGAAAGCCATTCTAGCCGAGCAACAGATGATCTGCATTCCTCGCCTTATGTACATCCCATTTCTAGCAAGAGCGTGAGTACACCATACAGTACATACCACAGCCAATAATGATAAGAAATACTTCCAGAAACATTTTTTAATTTAAATGTTGTCTTTTTTCTTCTGTAGATTGCTACCTTGGGAGGCAAATGTGGCAACATATCGCTTCATGGGAGGTGACAAATGCATGCTGCCATTCATCAAGAATGCTGAACTGAAGACCTCCAACGGCCACATAAAGTCCTAACACCTCTGTCATTTTATCTTATGACTTTTCTGGACCAATGCAGACACCAAAGGCTCACACTGTATATTCTAAAAACAGATCTGTCATCTGAAGGGAGAGCCAGATGTCGGCCTGTTTATTTTTTACAACAGGCCCAAGGCTAACTTTATTCACAGCCGTGTTGTAATGATGTTGATGTCATTTCTGGTTATTTATAATCAGAACTGGGTCTGAACGGCAGCCAGGGTTTGCTTTCTGAAAAGCAAATTCTCCTTAATAATAATGTTAGTGATAGATTTCTGAACTGGAGGCCAAAGAGATGGTAAGGCTTCATTCACAGCAAACCAGGTAATAATATGAATATGAGTGATAGGGGTGTACATGAATCAGAATACATTTGGGGAAGCAAAAAGCACAAATAATGAAATGTAGATGTCAACATAAGAAATACTGATAAGACAAAGAGAGAGGAGAGAAGGTTGACTATTGCAAGCAAAGAGTCTGTAAGTTATTGTATTACTTGAGGGAGAGTGTAAGTGAAAGAGAGACTAAAGGTAGAGGATGAGGATTAAATGTTTTTATGTGATATATTCCATCCAAATTGATGTGATGCTTTGAAGGCACAAATGTATTGCCTATGACTATAATGTTGGAAAATAAATAACTGGTCCGATTTTAAGTGAAATGCACTATAAACTACGCCCACTCCTGGTCTTCTTTTTAATCTAGATACAGAGACAAGATGTCTTTGTTGCTTGAACAGATGCAGATGATAATGTCTCTGTTCACCTCTAGTGGGTGATGCATTGAGACTAGCTGCGATGGAGACACAGAGGCACTGTGGCAAAAGGGTTAAACAGGATTCACTTTAGGGGAAACGCAACCCAACATCACAGTAACGGCCAATCACACAACCAGCAATCAGACAGGAATGTCCAAGAAGAACTTTGTTTACCACGTAGCATTCTGCGGTTTACCAAGAAACAGTTATGATGCAAGAGATACTGATCACTGCCATGATGACCTTGGTGAACCCAACGTACCACTCTCAAGCTGGAATTTCTGGTTACTATTTCGAACAGGACATCACAAATTGGGCCATTTAAGGCTCACTTACACCACAACCCCGAATACCACAATCGCCTAATTTGGTGTGAAATCAGCCTCAGATTCACAACCCGAGATAAATTCATCAGAATACTGCTCATAGAAAAGAGGCTGCAACGATCTATACAAGTGCCTCTTTTTATTCACATTAACAAACAGTGCAGAAACAAAGACTAGACGATAACAAATCTACGGGAAACATGCAACAGAAAAATATTATGCATTATGTTTTGAGCCACAGATACAGTCTCAATAACCGTAAAAAGGAATTCAAACATACAAAAGAAGCGCTAAAGAAGTCCCTCTCGTATGATTGTAATGTTCAGATTTTCCACAATACTGTTCAAATATATCTCTGCTGCTGCTGTTATTATTGAAATAAACTGACAACTGTATCAGAGCTCATGTCCAAAACCTTGTTAGCTTTTGCCACACAGCAAACACAGGGTCCAAACACAAAACCTTCATTCAGTTAAGTCGATATTTGGTCATGTCTTTAAAAACCCTTAAAAAAAATCTTGCATCAGAGAACACACCCTAAATTCAGGCAAAATGATCACGTCCCAGTCGAGTCAAACCAAATCTGTAAAGATTCAAATTCAGCTGAAGCAGGTCTGTCGTGTGACGTCAGGTCGCTGTGGGGGCTCCTGCAGTGTACGGTGGTCTCCTTTTTAAGCAACATCACCACATCCGTTTCACACCAGCTGCACAGTGGCAGCCTGCAGGTACCCCTGCAGGTACTGGAGGGCCTCTGCATTCAGACTGGTGCTCAGCATCGAGGGAACCTGCTCCAAAACAATCCAGACAAGAAAATGATTGTATCATCTCAAACACATACAAACAGAGGACACGACCTTTGGCACAAGCATTGAATATTTCCTGCACGTGTTAACGCACCCTCCCCGGACAGGCAGTGGAGAGCTTGTGGAGTGACTGGGCCAGCAGGATCTTGGGATTGCCGACAGCGTCTCCTATCGGGTCGTGCTCCTTCTTCCCGGCAAAGGCCAGCTGCGCGAACGCGGTTTGATAGCCAGGTGTGTCTTCAATGTCGATGAAGTGCTCATCATCCGGGATGCTGTCATCTTCAGGCAACTCGAATAGACCAATGAGCGCCTGGAGCAGAGGGGTCCTGAACAGAGACATTCAAACAAAAACCATTGATATATTTACTCAGGTTAAAGATGTTGACAACATCTCTGAATGCACAACACGCCCAACCTTAAGCAGATGGGCCACAGCAGCAGAAGACCAACTTTATTAGGTACACCTTGCTAGCTAAAAAAGTGGCCGGTGAGTGAATATCAGTGTTTCTGCCATAAAACTGCAAAATGCAAATCTAGGAAACACCAAATCAATCGAGCACAGTTGAACACACCCACAGTCCTGATAAGTGGCACATAGGAGGACTGTGTTCAATATGTAACTGCATGAAAGAAAGAAATGTATTGGGTTAGTTTACTTCAGGCTGATTTCTCACCAGAGTTTTGTGTACTCTGTGTCCATCATTGCCGGACATTCAGTAAGGACTTTAGTGATGCCAACAGCGCAGATCTTCTTTTCAACTGGTCCAGACACCTTCTGAACTTCTGGAATAATTATTTTCTCCAGCACCATCCCGAACATCCTGCAACACGAAAAACAAACAGGATTACACTGAGCAGTCTGAGAAATCGATTGTAACCACTGTGAACTCAAGCCGACCACAGCTCCCATCCTTCACAATGAGCACATCTTAAGCTTAAAAAGAAATGAGCATTTGATCATTTATGCATCAGTTGGAATATTCCTTAAAAACCTATTTGAAGTGTGCACGACAAATTTCAAGCTCAAGTGGGCCATCAAATTCAAAATGGACAGTCGTTCTATAAATCTTAATGTCACATTCCTCCTATCTGAATGCTATACTAATAAATAAACCCACAAAATAACTGCAGTCAAGCACCAGTGCACTTTCTCTCAACGTTTGTGGCTAAAACTGAAGACACACATACTTTGGCTGGATGCTGTCAAAAATCTCTTGAAGTGCAATGGCTCCGTATTTGACACCGTATAAGTTGATAAACACCAAGAAACCTGCGAGAAAGAAAGAAAGAAAACCAGTGAATACCTAAAACTCAGCATTATGATGTGATAATTTACACAATACTGGCTGATTATCACCAAATCAAAGTCACTGACAATGTTTAAACATGAAAATGAACAGAATATGAAGCATGGTAATGAAGTGACTGTACTTACTCTTGATGAACTTGGTGGTTTTGGAGCTCTGTAGCCTCTGGAAGAGCAAAATGAAGATCTGTTTCCTGTACTGAGTGATCGATTCTCTGGCAAAAGACAAAAAAACATATCAAGTTAACAAAACAAATCATAAACTTAACCATTTCAGCATGTACGACATTTTATACATGATCTCCTAAAATAACTTTATTGACTTACGGGGGCATGTGCTCTACGATGCTGTTGAGAAGGTAAAAACCTTGGTGGTCATTGGCCTTGGAGGCAATAAGCTTTTGGAAAACTCCAAGCAATCCGGGCTGAGAGGGGAAGAAGAGCAAGAGAAGACAAGTGTCAACATACTGGCAACACTGAATTAAAAAAAACAAAAAACCCCAGAAAGAAACACTTATCAACTACAGTTTCCTCTGCTGTGCACAACACTTACAATTTTATCTGCAGCAGAGCTGGCAATAGAGGCTCCGCCCTTCTCCAGATAAGCCTGAAGCAGGCGCACCAGAGGCGGGATGTTTCCTGTCCGTTCCCATAGCACAGGCTGCAGCAGGTGAGGGAATAAAGCCATGTAGGAAGAGGCAATAGAGTCGGAGTGGATCTCGAGGAGCAGAGACATCACCTGGAACACGTATGGAAGAAACTCTGCAACAAAACACAAACGGAGGATGAGAGGAGCGGCCTCTACCAGCCACCAGCTGTGTTTTTCAGCTACATATATGATTCAGTTCCATAGATAAATGACACACCCTGCACATCGTTCTGAAGGATCTCTGTGAAGACGGGGAAGAGTGCCTCCTCGAAGCTGCCGACCGTGGTGGGGTTGGCCTTGCAGGTGATCCGGACAGACAGGCACAGGGACTCGAACAGGTAGTGGTTAAAGTGAGGCTTGCTGGGATTCTGCGAATGGATGACAGATTTTGGAGGAGTTGACACGTGTATCCCCTGAATAAACCAGCATCTTAGTGAATCTATTCATATCCATAAATACAAAACAAAGTGTGTGTTACCTTGCTGACTAAGAGGAGCTTATGAGTGAGCTGACCAATCAGAGTGGGAATGTAGGGAACAATGGCCTCCTGCAGCAGGGAGAAGCTGCGCATGATGGCTTTAAAAATTTAAAAAGAAAAGAAGGAAAAAGAAAAGAAAGACATGATGAGGCTATTTAAAGTACCTTTGGAGTTGGCTTGACACCAACATGCAAACAGTAATAAGGAAAGTCAGGTTTACCTTTCATGATGTATTCATTTTCTGCAGACCCTGGTAGAGCCAGCGCCTTGAACAAGTTGTTCAGCAGCTGTTCAGTGAAAGGTGCCATCTCTGCAGGCGTGATGCTGAAAAACATGCAGAGCAGATAATTAGCAAAAATAATTGGTTAGTTGCTGTACAGATGGATGCTGACGTCTGAGCAGGCTTTCTGCACTTTGTCTTGTTTTCGCCCAGCTCTAAAACTTTTTGAGACAGTGTTAAAAAGTGCACATGTCGTCTAAATCCATGCAAACTCATCTGACTGGAGTCAACATGTTATTAAATATTTACCTTGTTCTACACTGGACTGAACATGATGCGAGAGTTATGCATCGTTCACACTACACGACTTTCAAAATCATCAGATCGCTGCACTGTTAACTCAAAACAACTTGCTGTCTTGTAATTGGTAGTCTTGAAGTTGTTGTGGTTTTCACATTACAAGATCTTTCACCAGGAGCAATCCCAGATGAGTACACTTGTTCTCCAAACTACATTTTGTCACAGAAGTAAAAGGAAATTCCATGCATGAGAGTTTTTGTTCCAAAAATAAAGACGTCTGCCAGAAACAAATGCTCCAAGCTGTTTCTGCACTTATTTGCAGCAATAAGACAAAAGAAAACTAAAAAGATACAAATCCTATCTTACTTTAATATTCCAATATTAAAGAGTACAATTACTGATCACTACTAGGAAACAAATATGTGCAAGCACTACTCAGAACTTTCAGGTAATTCAAACATCTTTTACTATAGTCACTGAATACTTACAGTGTGGTGTTGTTGGGGCCTCTCATGGTGAACAGCCTTTCCAACGCATGGGCAGCGTAAGTGTGCTCCACTGTGCTCTCTGCCTGCAGGTGGCTTATCAGCAGAGGAACGGCCTGCAGCAGCTGCTCCTTAGGAAGCTGAAGGGGAAAAAACAAACAAAACCGTCTGTAATTTCACCTTTTCACTGTAATTTTCACCTTTTGAAATTTAACAAGCAAGTTGCAGAGAAAATTGACAACTCATACCTGGCTTCTGAAGATCATGACATACTTGATGGCATCAGCCTTCAGCACGGGGAACTCATTAACTACAATGACAATCAGCGCTTGATGTTATTAATGTGTATATACAACGATAAATTCAACACAGCTCTTCGAGCAAATACCTAAAGCAAGCCAGCTGTTTTACTGCTCTACTGTTCTCATATTGAGAAATGAAAGAATGTTCTTACCGTTTGGGGATTTTAAGTCTGAGAGGATGTGGTTCAAGAAGAACTCGTTTAGATTCACCAACTCATTGGCTTGTGTGATTCCATGCTGGTGAAAGTAAAGTTTACCAATTCAAATCAGACACAGCATTATAAATGTTCATTTAATACGAGTTGTATTTTCAAAAAGTCAACAATACCTTCTGTGTCTGGGCTTTGGACGCTAGTGATGTGACCAAATAGATGGCGGCATCTTTGTGTTTCCAGTTCTCTCCAGGGTTCTTGGCGTACTCCGCCAGCATTGAGTTCACATAGCCGGAGAAGATCGCTGTGACAGGGCCCTCGAAAAATTTACAAAGGCCTCTCACCAAGTCGCACGCCGCCCTACGACGAGTGTCGATGTCTGAGGACACATAAAGAGTAAAAGGTTAACAATGGGGACACGGATCCAAGTGTTCAGACAAACCAGCAATTAGATAAATGACTATGAATGCAAGAGTTAACTAATCTCAGATGCAAGTAGAGACACTTCCCAAACAACAATCAAGCTCAAAATGTGAGGAGAAACTGCATATTTTTTGTGTGTTTATGTGAAAAAGATACATTCGGGGAGGTGATAGGCAATAATGTAAGACTTTACCAGATCCTTCAAGGTCCCTCCTGATGTATTCCTCAGAGTTATCTTCAAAGGCCTCCTCATCTGCACCTGATCAGGCATTAAAAACAACCTGGTCAGTATCACACACTATACAAGTGCAGGTCTGTGTCCGAGCAAGCGGAGAGCCCTGAGTCCTCCATGTGCTGATAAGTACAAAGCATTTACTTACTTCTGAACTCCATGTTGGGCACAATGACCTTCTCACAGATGCTAGTGAGGGTATTCTGGTCCTCAAATAGATGCTTGTAGTGTGGCCTTTCACAGACCGATGCCAAGAACTGGATAGCATTGCTTACAAGCTGCAAAGACGAGGTGTATTGTTAGTACAGGGGAAGTGAATGTCAGAGAAAGAAAAGAGAAGAAGCACACAGTCAGGGAACAGTGCGCTCACCAGGTCATATTTGACTTCCTGGCCAGTAGAAACTAAAAGGTTCCAGATAGCGGTGACGAAGCGAGGCAGGTAAGGCTGGAATTCTTCGTCGTACTTCTGAGCGTAGAGAGCAGCATTGTCACAGATCTGAGACTTCAGCAGCTCCAGGAGACCTGCTTCCTCCTCGTCCTACAGAATTGTCACAAGAGATACAAACACAAATGTGAGAAAACAATTTACAGCACCGCAGTATTGGATCAGTGAAAGGAAAAGATGAAAAAAAAACGTACATCTGTTTGTAAAAGTTTATTATCCAAAGTCAGTAAGCCGTGGAAATTGGTCATCCAGGTTTCCATGTTGTCCTCAAAAAACTCTGGAAGGTCCTGTGCAATAAAACAGAGTTTAGTTGAAGGCAAACGTTTCACATCTCTGATGAAAACATAAATTCATTACTAAAACAGAAGCTGACTTGACCTCTACATGGGGCAAATCTATGATACAATTCAGTGGTAGAACATCACCTTGCAATAACTACAGCTGTGGTATAATAACCATTGTATGTCACAGCTAACAGCCAGTCAGTATGCTTGATTTGACCCGTTTTATATCTTTATATAACATCAAACATTTAAAAGGAAACAGACAAGGGACTTTCCTGACCATCAAGAACCATGAGAACAGCTACTTCACATTAATCCTTTAAATAAATAATTTATGTCTTGTGCAACCTCATAGATATTTACAGAAATAAACACAAACAAAATATGTAGTGGGATCACAGAATATAAAGTAGGTTTGGATTGGGATGTGCTTGGCAGGGGAAAGGATTGCTTTAGCTGCGAATAAGACAGTGCAACTGTCAAAAACAACAAAGCTTTGGAATACAGAGCAAACTGAACTGACCTGGAAGTTAAGACTGTAGAACAGCTTGGAGATGAGTGTGAGGGAAGAGAAGAGGACCTTCAAGGCATTGACGTCTGTAGCATGAGTCTGACACAACTCAATAGTGGCCTACAGCGAAGAACAGAGAAAAGTAACCATAAATACTTATTCACATTGGAACGTCATCAAATCTGGGTCAAACACACTGATATTTGATACTTTAACTGTTGTGGTAATTGAACTGCAAATTCACAAACCTTGAACAGCTCTGTCAGAGGTAGAGCAAATGTGTCCAGTACTAGTTTGATCTCTGTCCAAAGCTCATTCGACTTGAACTCGTGGCGGTACCTTGAAAAGAAGGAGAAAAGAATTAGGAAAGAATAAGGGAGGTAAGCTTTTAAATGTTTTAATGAGTGAGCTCTACCTCTTGAAGAGGGAGTGGGCAGTACGAA
This sequence comes from Serranus cabrilla, assembly GCA_903364295.1. Taxonomy (NCBI): domain Eukaryota; kingdom Metazoa; phylum Chordata; class Actinopteri; order Perciformes; family Serranidae; genus Serranus; species Serranus cabrilla. Next base: position 235,085 of record CAFUXE010000683.1, read on the forward strand.
GCACTCCATTGATGATGTGAAAGTCTCCACTTCTGAACCGGGTCACCATCTCAGTTAGCAGGTCAGGCCATTTTTGAGGGAAATCTTCCCTGCCTATGATACTGATGGCATCACTCAACTGTGGAAGTGCAGAGGATAAACCGACACTTGGTTGAGCATCTTCCATCAAATAATCAAATCAGACCCTCGGTGGAGATGTGACATGTGAGGATGTACCTGTTTTTGAATCTGCTCCGGGCTGCTAAGCATCAAATTTACTATGTTTGCTTTGATTGCTGTTCGGTCTGGATCCGAGACTTTGTTTGGTTCATCTTCAACCTTTGGGTGGGAAAAGTAGGAAAATCAAGACTATTTACAAGTCAACAAGACAAAAAAATACTGGTTCTGTTCAGACTGAATCTAAATCTATGCATCTAAATACAACAGGTCAACAACAGTTAGCTTGTTGCAACTTAGTGAGACTCACAACGCGCCAGTTTCTTTTAATGTAGTTCTTGAAGGTAACAGCAGCACAGACACGAATTACGTTGTCTTGTGATTTCTCCAGCAGAGTGAGTAGTAATAAGGGGTAGTTCTGGTTCCCTTCCACAGACTCAAGGAACTTTTCAGCTAGGACAGAAAAAAGATAAATAGAAAACAGGTGTTGCAAAGCAGATTACACAATCAATTGCAGGCTTTGCATAAGTGGGTCAATGGGAACAATATTCTTAGGATAGGTAGGTTAATGCAATGGCATTCATGTGGATTACCTGGACGTCTGACTGTTGGGTCTGGGTCCAGTGTTTTCCTCAGGAACTCGGTGAGGGTTTGTAGGTTAGCATCATTCAGTTCCATGCTTGTAACTAAAAAAGAAAACCAGTGAGTGAATGAGGGGGCAGATATAAACCAGTGTCCTGCAGCAGCTTGCTAGAAAGACTAATTTGCTGACCATTGGTGGATGGGCTTTATCTAAATGCTGAGTAATCCTGTGCAGCAATTTTTGGGATATATCATTTAAACGTGTGTAATAGTTTCTGTAAGGTTATTTAAAAGTTAGTAACTGTATGCTGAACTGAACTGCAGATATAGACAATGTTTAGATTAACACGTTTTAGAGTTTCACTGGTCTATCCAACGAGTCACGACACATCTTGATATAAAGTTTTCAGTTATTCTGCTAGTTTCTGGCATAGTTAGCTACATGCATTCAGTCTGCCTTTGACGTTAGCTTGCTAGCAGCTAACCTAGCTAGACCGGCTACTTAGCTTCAATCTGGCATTAGCTCAGCTGACTCCAGATCGGTTCATGCAGTGTAATGTTTAAGCTAGCAGTTAAAAGCTTCTACAAGTTGAAATATAACCACATGGCGGTAACTTGATAGCGCTAACTTCATCCTATGTAAACTTTTATTCAACATGCGGTATATATCCATCTACTGTCCTGAAATAGCCATAAAGCGGCAAGCAAAGTAATATCCAATTTCCAGTGAATAGACTGATCCAGCAGCCGGTCCCCTCCAAGTCAGCCTGCTAATATTAGCACTAGCTTGCTAATGTGTTGTGCTAATCATAAAGTTAGCTAATTTCCGAACATCTCACGTTTAATTGCAAGATATTAGGACTACGGCCGAAGTTACAAGTTTGATCCCATTTTGCTGGATACAACAGCTGATAAAGCATTGGGACGTCTTACCGTTATGGTAAATTTCAGTCAGAATGGGATGAAGAGGCACCACACACCGCACAGACGTGCTCGCCGTGCCAGCTTTCAAACGTCTGGGGCAAAAGGAACTGCGCGGTCAGTGTACTGCGCAAGCGCACATCACCAGACGCTGGCTGTAAGACACGCCCCTCGCTTGGTCTTTTCAAGTGCATTGCATAAAGTAACCAACTAATAACCTTAAAAATGATACATGATCACTTCCACTATCGATGAGAAACTCACTTGGAAAGATCACAAAAGTTTTATTTGCAACAAAAGTTACAAAATATATGGGGATCATTAGAAGAATTAGTGCTTTATTAAATTTTCTAGTCTAATACGCCCATATCTTACTTATTGCAATATCGTATGGGCAAGCATATACCCTACATATCTTTATAAAACGATTTCAGAATGGCAACATTCTTAAAGTCATGTGCTTTAACCCCTCAACTGTCCTTGAAATGTAATGTACTGGCTTCTTTCATAAGCCGTAGTGGGTTTCTCCCTCAACCTGCGCCTGTGATTTTTATAAATTAACTTTTTCTATTCTTTTAAATCTGCTAAAAAAGAACCAAGACAGAAGTAAGAACACCATGCAAATGCAGGTTATGTTGAAATGTATTTTCTACATTGTCTTTGTGCAGATGCTTTACTTTAATCCTGATCTGTTCGAGCCATGCATCTCAAACATCAACATGCAGTAGGTTCAGCTAAGTAAATGAATACAGCCAAATTGAGCTCTTCACATTTTAATCGTGAAAGCATGAAGGCATTCATCACAGAATGGCAGCTGTTAACAATAATGCACTTAGAACAACGTCTGAAATGTAAAACAAAAGAACAGCTTCAACACAGAAAGCAGCTTTTACAACTACAAACACTTTTTTTTTTAAACGACAACACAAAGTTAACACTTTTAGTGAGCATGACCCTCTTCCTGTCTCACAGGTACGGAGGGAACAGAGGCTCAGGGAACGAGCATGCTACAGGTTGTGCGTCTGGCGCATGTTAAGGGTGTCTCGCAGCATCAGGTCACGGAGACGCCAAAGTGCATCTGCCATGGTCTTGTGGGCCCCCTTACTCTTCAGCCAGTGGGATGGTAGTCTGCTCTCCTGCTCTTTTGTAAGGCGCACATCTTGTTTTTGAACTGAAAGTGCAAACATTAGAGGTTAAAATTATGCATCTGGGGATATTCACCATTCCACCTTCAAGTGTTAATAACATTTGATGATCAGTAAAGAGGATGTTGATATATTATATTATTTTAAATGTTTAAAATATATTTCAGTGTATGTAGTGTACAGATTGATGCTCAAATCAGGGGTCACTGATCAAAATTATGCAAGCAAAAACGCATCGATCCTGAGCTATGTCAGTCAGTGTGATCAACATTTTATGTAAACTTCATCAATTGCAATCAAAAAACTAAATTAACCTGAAAGAGCTTGGTCCCATTTGCTGATGGTCGAAGACTCTGCAGTAAGGCCCTCGATGTATCTGAGGTACGCCTCAGAGTGAAGCAGCCGCTGAGACTTGGCTGGTGGGGACACAAACACCGGGGTGGAGGGCTGCTGGTGTGCAGGCTGTCCCATCTGGCCTTGTCCTGGGTACGGTGGTGGAGCCTGCTGCCCAGAACACATCAAACCCATCTGATGAATATATGAGTGCTTTTGATTGGAGTTCATAAAGCATTTCTATTTCAGTTAAGGACCAGTCTGCAACTAGTGTATGTGGAAATCATCACCCAACCTAATGAATCTTAAACCAGTCATAATGCGCTCTTCACCTAATGTAATGCCATTTTAGAGAGAGCAAGAAATAGAATCATATATAAAATTTACGATTCACAAATTATTTTTAAAATCTGTACTCAATAGAACTTAATCATGAAAAGGGCGCGCTGACATTTAACTCTTATTGCATGTTGTATGGTTTTGGGGAAAGTATCAAATATTCTTAAGTCGAAAGGCTCAAGTCCAAGTGAAGTCATGAGGCGCTGGTGTTTAAGTCCAAGTGGAGTTGCAAATCTTTTTTTAAATTATGTCTAAAGCCATCTAATTTGTGGATCAGTCCAACTCATGTGACTGTCAGTAAGCCCGACGGATGGGTCTTCCCCTGTGCCTGCATCCAAGACAACTATTCCAGATTTTATAAAACTAGAAAGAGACTGAAAAAAAAACACTGACACTAGATTTTTACTATAATTTCTGAAAATGTTTACCTCACAAATGAATGTCTCATATTCTGCTCTGGACACAGATCTGTATCAAGGCAGCAACATGTATCTAAACTCTGGATTTATATATGATTCACAGAGATCTCAGAGCCTTAAAGATTACCTGAGATCCGTGAACGTTTCCTCCTCCAGGACCACCTCCCATGCCATTGACACCTGTGGGTATATTCAACATCAAGACACTGTCAAAAAGTGCAGCAGAGGAGTTAATATTGGATTATATCACAAATACTACATCCAAAGTCCTGTGCTGAAATTAGCCTGTGTCATTCTGATCTACATAAGAACCCTCCAGAAAGTCAATTCTGAATGTATTGACTAAGACACTTTTTTTTTAAAAAAACAGAATTTCTCTCAGTGACACTAGCCTACTGTTAATGAGCAGGAGAAATAACGGAGCCTGAGTTGAGACTGTATGCTCTCAACTTAAGGACCTTAGCCTATTGGTACAGGTAGCCCCTCCAGCATTGAGATTGGTAGACAGGAAGCAACTGCATGGCAGGTGGGGTGGCTATGACAGCACTCTTACCAAAGTATGGCATTCCAGGGAACCCAGGCATAACGGGCAGGAGATGTTGGGGAAAGACAGGCACCCCCATGTGATGTGGTGGCATGCCAATCATACTAACCATGCCTTCAACGTGGCCCAGCAGGGGCATCATAGCTGGCCTATATGCACCCATCATACCTTCTTAGGAAGGAACAGTAGTAACACAAGACAGCAACATGCATCAGTCAAACATGCATCAACTATTTGCACTACAAAGCATGCATTAATATATATATATGCCTCACCAGAGCACTATGATGGATATGAATGGTAATAAAGGCCACACACGTGAAAAACTTGCACTACAATCAAGCACTTTTTAAGTCCCAATCCTCAAATGATGTACAGCAACATTTACATTTCATGTTCTGCATTCAAATACTGGTATGTGGAGTCTACCATGATGTTTACAGTAAATGGTACTGTACACAAATTAAGGTATGGGCCTATCAGCAAAAGAAAATGATGTTAGATGCAACATGCAGAAACTGAAAAATATGAATCCATCTAGCAGTTTAGCTTCTTATTCCAGTGTTCTAGTTAACACTGGGGATCCATCTGCATCTATGAGGGGTTACCTGACACAGGCGTCATGCTGGGATTTAGCATCCCCATGGGGATAGGGGGAGGCACCACCCCCATCAGTGCCCCTACTGGGGTACCTGCTCTAGGGGACGTCAGATGATGGGCCCTGTCTCGCTCCTGCTGCTCTGCCACTTTAGCTGCTCGCTCTGTAACACAATAAAGACAAGCATAGGGTGTTAATGTAAATTATCATTCTTGAAACAGATATCTGCATTAAGACCAGAATTCATGCTCACCTTCATATTCCGCTTTCCTGGAACTCTCCAGGTTCCTCCACTCTGTGCCAACGAGGCGGCTCAGCTCCCCAAAGGAGAAGTCTGGGTGCTGGGCTTTGATGACCGCTCGCATCTCACTGCTGAACAGGATGTAGCCACTCATGTTGATTTTCCGCTTTGAGCCCTCCTTCTTTGAAAGGCCCTTTATGGATTTTGGTGTGGACTGCAACCAAACACAGGAGTGTGTTCACAACAATGCCACAAAGCCACATAAGCGGTTGTTAGTTTGCAGAGGAAATGTATACTTGTGGGTAAATTCCTCTACCCTGACCTGCGGAGGAGTGTAAGGCATGATATCCATGTCACTAGACAGGGAAGACTGCATCCGAGAGTGAGACTGGTCCCCGAGCTCCCCATCATCATCCCCAAGATCCTCAAGCTCCTCGTCTGTCATATCAGCAAACTTGGCCTCTAGTTCCTCAATTTTCCTGTCCAGCAGAGGAGACGGCTCCTTCTGGGGCACTATGAGCTTCCTGTAACAGATAAGAAAGGAAAATATCCACCTTTTTAAAATAAATCCCTTATTTAGAAAGGACCGGCTGCCAGACTTCAAGTGCGTATTATACTAACCTGGAAAACAAGCATAGACATGAAGGAAGACAAACAATCATTTATCAATTCTGACACAAGTCGATAAAATGTTTCTTCATTAAGGATCGGTGTATGCGTTTTTTTAACAAAGATTTTTGTCTATCCTTTCTCACTGCCAACAATTACATTAACAGTTATTTTTAAAGAATGCAAAGTTTTTTTTAACCTAAAATAGTAGATTTCATCCTCCAGCACTTTTCCAGAGAGTGAAAAGCGCTTAAGGCCCTTGAACTTCTTCATCTGCTTCTCACTCTCGATGTAGCGACTCTCACAGAGCAGAACGTTCTCCTCAGGCACTTCAGTGGGCCGACATGACAGGTAGTCTTTGAAGGACGACACCACACACTTCCCTGTGAAGCAAGAAAACTGACTCAGCGGATGTTTTAAATTACTTTTATCAACAAACTACAAACATGAACTGCAGCAAGTGCTGGTATTCGGTTCAGCATGTACAGTGAGGAAGGTACCTATGATGCAGGTCATTGGGCAGGTCTCCTCCAGGTTGCTCAGGAACACTTCCTTCTTGTAGAACATTTTAGTGGGTTCATGCTCAGTTTCCTCTGGATGGATGAAGATTGGACCAAAGAAGTAGCCTGCTCCATCCCGCATCCACATTTTCTCAATCCTGTTCGACATAAATATAAAAAGCTGCATTAGATACATGGGAATATAGAGGGAAACTCACTGCTAAGCCAACGTGCCAATCTCCCTGCGTTCCTTATTAACTATATTGTTATGTTTTTTCCCCATCTTATTTTTTAATAAAAATCATGGCATTTTATCCCTGTTTTTATCTTCATCCTTTGTCATTTCTATCATTTAATTTTCCTTATTGTACACATTTCTTACCACAGTATAGAGTTCCTGAGCATGTGATTTCCTGATGGTTGGTGTAAAAGAAATGTATTTGCACTACCTGCCCACTCGGTGGCGCACTAGTCCATGTGAACCAATGTAAACACAGTCTCCCACTTTCAGCCACAGGTTGTTGTAGCAGAGCTGCTCATAGTACTGACAGCCTGGCTCCCCATTGGTCATATCCATTGGAACATCTTCCCTCTCCTGCAGACACAAAGTGTTTTCCTGACACTCGTCAGTATTGTTTCAAGTGTATTCTGTCATTTGTTTTATGGGGGAAAAAACTGGTATATACCTTTTCTACAATACCATCTGTCATTTTGATGTCTTCCACCATCTCTGGGGGCTTCTCCTCTTGTTTGGGGGCAAACATTGAAGCTACACGGACAACGGGTAGGGGGACCTCTCTGGGAACAAACCGAACAGAGCTCAAGGGCATGGTCCACATCTTGATCTTCTTGAAGGACTTGGACTTGGCAGAGTAGCGAGACTCGCAGACATAGACATCCTCAGCTCTGAAGCCTTCAGGGTGAAGTTTGAAGTACTCCTTAAACCCCCCACATGACAAATATTTGGTTAACAACACTCAATACATATTCAAACAGCTGATGCTCCAAAATAACCAGACACCCAACAAACAAGGAGGAAAAAAAGACATCATTTACCTTTACAAACATGACCACACATTTTCCCAGAATCTTGCTGACAGGAGCTTTGTTGTAATAGTCGCTTTTGAAAACTTCCTTCTCCAAGAACTTCCTTGTGGCAAGGTGGAATGTTTCATTTGGCCGGTAGAACCAGCAGCCATACAGCCACTTCTCTCCTGTGATTATGGGAGGTGGGAAAAAAACAGACTGAATTATAGCCGCTTGTTCCGGTAATCTTACATGAGGACATAATCCAAAATACTTTTAAATACTTATTTTTGATATACAATTCTGAAACTTACAACTTACGACAACAATATATCTACCACGACATCAACATGGTTTGAATGGTTCGTCATTTTTTCAATCTACATTGGCTACTTGTTAAGTTGGAATTTTCTGTATCTATTCACAGTAAAATTAAAAATCTAAGAAGAAGCAGAATAAAAAGGAGATCAAGGCTGCCTGGCCCTAAATTAGGACTAGTCTCAATAAAACTATGTTTTACTGAACACTAACAATACTGCACTGTACTGTATGTAACATGAAATCTAGCAGGAAATATAAATATGCCTTTCCTATAAAAACATTATAATGAGACTGACCGGTGTCATCTTGCCAAAGGCGTTCAATGTAGATGATATGAGGCTGCAGGTTTGGCTCTGCCGGCTCCACATACACATAGTCCCCCACGTGGTACATGCTGTCTTTGAAGCTGCAGTCCTGACTGTATGTGCGCTGTAGGTTAGACTGCCACGATCCTCCTGCAGAGTCTTCCCTCTTCTCAGCTTCTGGGGAATCACAGGTGGATCAGTATCACAAGGCCACAGTTTATGCTGAGACAACACATGACAAAGCTTCTTTGGACTGTGATCTTTTATATAGATTAATAAAAAAATACCCCTTTTTTCCTCTTCCCTCTTGATTTTGTCTTCCTCAAACTCTTTGGGGAGCTTCTCCTTCTTCTCCTTCTCCACATCGCTGTGCAGATGTTTGGAGGTGTAGCTGAGAGCAGGAGACATCAAGATCTCTCCGTTCTTACACAGCTCATCTCTGATCCGGATGAAGAACTGCTGCAGCTCCACAGCATCTTCGAAGATCTCGGAATCTGTCCTGTAATAACACAATTTAAGCTTTCTTTAATAAAACAACCCAACAACATCAGCGCATAAGAAGATGATTATTATAAATGATGATTTGATTTTGCCCCTCACCTGTTCAGTCGTCTTGCCTTTTCCAGCACTTCAAACATGTGATCCTGAAACACATCCAGCCTCTTGTAACGCACTTGGTCCACATTAGTCCTGATAATCTCAAAGTTGAGTGGTGGCTTCTCAGGATTTGTGGGATCTAGGGCGGGAATCTCAGCGAGCGAATCACTATAGCAACGGCCCTCATCATCTTGGTGGCCGAGCACGGAGACAAAGAGGCTGCGGATAAGTTCCTGGATGAGGCGAGGCACATCAGGCACATGGGCGTCGTCTCCTCCCTCCAGGTCCCGCCTGGTCTCCAACAGCACCCTGTGCAGCATGAGGGCGTCGCGGTAAATCAGAGACTCGGGCTCGTTGTAAGTACAGGCATTGTTGAACATGAGCACCAAGTCCTCCACCAGCGCATCCACATCCTGGTACTTATTAGCCAACATGTGGCTCTTGATCTTCTCCATGTCCACGGGTTTCTTGATGGCGATGTAGTAGTCGGGCAGCTCTGCGCGAGACGGCAGCCGCAGGAAGATGGTGCTGAGGCGACGGCCTCGCTTATCTGTGAAGTTTTTGACCGCTTCATAGAGCTCGTTCAGCTTCTGCTGTAAGGGGGTTAAGTACTTGGATTTCTTCAGCGTAATGCTGTTCTTTCCTGCAATCAAATGAAGTGTTTTAATGATGACAAGCTCACACACTTTCTTGGACTTAATTCAGTGAAGTGAAGAAAATCTGGCTGACAAAGTGAATTACTTATTTTCAACTTTGGGGACATCATGTCATCATCATCTGTTGCTGGCCCAAGATCCCTGCGTCTGTCTTTCAAAATCTTCTCTAGGACGTCGGCATCGTTGTAAACCTTAGACACAACAAAGAAGTTCATCATGAAGCATCCTGGATAAAGTTTTTTTCCTCGGCTAAATTTGATTAATTAGATACAAATACCTGGGAGCCTTCTTCATTGTAGTGTCGAGCGTTGCGGAACATCAGCTTCATTTCCTCCATCATTGCATCTTCAGTCAAGTACTTGTCTGAGCGGATGTTGTGCTCAATGGTCCTAAGGTCCATTGGTTCCAGGATGACCTTGTAGTAGTCGGGGTAGTCCTTCTTTGAGGGCTTGACCATGAAGAGGTCGCACAGTCTCCGACCACTGCCAGCTTCCCGCGCCTCGGCCACAGCAGCGAAGAGAGCTTTCATTCGGTTTTTCTTAGTATTCTTCTTGTGACTGGAAACAAAATGCAGATCCACTGTTACTCTGCCTTCACACACAAAAACAGGCCCTAAGAGAGCTGAGTAAGTAGAAGTGCACCTTTTTCTTTTTGTGCTGCTGGTGTCAGACGTGGCAGAGGAGAGCATGCTGTCTCCATCATCGTCATCTCTCTGTAAAAGCTCTTTTCTCTTCATCTGCAAAGGCAAAATATACATTAAATTGCTATAATGCCTCATAAAAATACCACAAAGCTGAGAAAAAGTGCACATTGAGACAGACCTGCTGAATGTGCTGAAGTTTGAGTGCGCGCTTGTAGATGGAGGAGTGGGGAACGTTGTAGCGTTTGGCATTCTCAAACATCCGCATCAGATCAGAGTCGACATGCTCAACGCTCTCATATTCGTTGCTCTTCATCTTGTTCCTGTTGGGGAATTACGGGCTCTCACATTTGGAAAGGAGGGCACAGAAATACTGTACTGTACAGTGAGTGTGTGTGATGCCGTAGGGGTAGAAAATAAAAAGAGAGAATGTTGGTGAAACAAAGTAAAACAAAGCAATGATGAAGGCATGAATTAGAAAAAATGAAGCAGAAGGGGTTTTGTTCCAAATAGTGTTTGAAGATTCTGAGAAATCTTGGCTCTGAAATGTTGTAT
>CAFUXE010000683.1:249989-260216 GCA_903364295.1 Serranus cabrilla
AAAAAAAAAGGTTGCAAATATTCTGTGTCCATTGTTTTTGTGATATACACAAGACATTTCAGGACGTCATTATATGCACATATCTAATGAGCATGATCTTATTTCCTCACCTTCGTTTAGGGGCTCTGATGAACAGCTCACACAGCATCCTGCCCTGATCATCCTTGTAATCTCTGATTGTGTTGTACAGCTCATGACACACAGCAATCTGCAAGGCAAAGGAATAAACACTGACAAATGTCCACATCCTTTCCCATGTTAACTTATTAATCTGTGTGGTAGTAAATTCTGACAGTATATTACAAGAAAAACAGAAACTGAAATTTGTAAAATTACAGGATCCACAGTTGGAATGTTTGAGGTCCTTCTCCTCTTTCTCCCAATTGAAGACATTAATGATGAAGTCTGGCTATCGTCAAAATCTCCTCCACTCACACTGCTAGAGGGGGACGTCGCCCTTCTCCTTTTCAAGGCCATGACGAACCCCTGAGGTAAAGAGCCAGTAAAGTCACAAGCATCACTGCATGAGTTAGAAAATTACATTAGGAGCTATAAACATTACATACTCAGTTTCCAGGAGCATCAAACAGGGAATACACGACAGACAGACTGAGAGAATAATGAGGGACACACTGCAGCCGTCAGTTACACCTGCTGGCAGCGTTTCCATCCATGCCACTCAAGTCTGAACAGTCTCTGTGAAAACCAGTGCCATACATTCATAATTGTTCATAACACACTGTTCCTAATTCTATGATAAAGCAAATTTCATTGTAAAACACGACTACAGAGCTAATTTTATAACTCAAACTAAAATTGGCAGATCTTCTCTATCTTGCTCAGTGTGTTTGTTTTCTTTAATTGTTTCCATGTTTGCTAGAAGTAAGTAGCTGGAGAACATTATGTACAGATGGGCAATAAATCAGTATTTAGCCCTACTGTGTTAGTGGTTTACAATAGATAAATGTGGAGTGGGATCTTTTTTTAACCTCTTCAACTCCTTGAGGACGCCAGCATCCTCAGAGAGAGTAGCCAGCTCGGTCTTAAAGCTACAGTGGATGAAGACGGTCATTTGAAGTAAGTGATATTTTTTCAGGAAGGGGGCTGAATAATATTATAAGAAAAACTGACGACCATTTTCAAAGAGGTCGTCTGACCTCAATATATCTGAATGAATGGGTTCTATAAGTACCCACAAGTCTCCCCTTTACATACATGTCCACTTTGATAATGCCATGCAGTTTGAGCAAGAACAGTGCAGTTTTTTCCATGCATTTTCACATATTTCTGCATACTGGGGAACAGTTTGGGATTTGCATAAATTGGGCCACACTGTATAAAACAACCTAATCACAGCCTCGTGTTCCTCAAGGTCCTGTTTTTCCCCATTACTTACACTCCCATTAGAAAAATGCCTATTGGCTCTGATATTATTTTTGTCTCTAGATTTAATAATAACATATTTCAGCACCGAAGCTATAACAACAGCATGCAAAGCCTGCACAACTAAAGAAAATGGAGAAAAAGAATAACATACAGACTGTTTTATAGATATAGATATATACATGTTTTCTTTAAAAAGGGGAGACATTGAAGGGTACCTCTGAATAACTATGAGGTTTGTCAAGATGGTAGAAAACTTTTAATTACAATTAAGGAATAACCTACAGTTAATATTTTTCCTTCATTGTGAGTCACAGTAGACAGTCCTACACATGCTCACATGCTGTGTGTTGGATGCAGGGCCACAGGGACGGGAGACATATGTCATCCATGATTGATGACTAATTTCAAGTCACCTCGCATGAACTTTTAATCCTAGTTGAGACAACTATGCGTGTTCAATTTTGATCAGTTCTTATATGAAATGGCAACAGAAATTAGCAATTAAAGGGTGTGTGTGTGTGTTTTTTCTTTTACCAGGCCCTCTGCTAGGTTTTATGATCTTTATTGTCAGATTAAAAAAGGTGACAACGACACCAGCTCATGTTAATCACCTGGATTGACATTTCCATCCACGGTGACCAATGATGCTGGCATGTCTGGAGGGTTACCTCAACAAAATGTTTAACCGGTCTGCCCTAATGTCATGTAGCTGCGTGCAGACCGCAGTCCGGTGTGCACACATCAGCAGTAAGCTAGCAGACGGGGCAGCAGCTGTCCGGCTGCCTGTCACTCACAGCGGACAGGTACTGACCACGGAGCGGCTAACGTTAGCTAACCTACAGTTAACGGTTAGCCTTCAACATCACCTAGTTAGAGCCCAGACAAAGGCATCACTGTAACAACGTCTAACGTTACAAAGCCGCCGCCAAGTGAAACTACGACACCTGATGGAAAATATTTCTGCTTAACCACTTGACATAGCTGTGCGCTTACCTTTAGGGAGTCCGTTACTAGACTCACGAAATCTTTTATTATCAAGAAAGCCAATCACTTATCGATTTTACACCGAGAGACAGAAGTGTGAAGGTGGCAGCAATTTAACTGCAACTTCCGTGTTATCACCTTCAAAATAAAAGCAGGTATGAGTTCTTCGTGGGTTTAACGTGATTACAATTGTTCTTCGCTTCTCTTCTCGCTCCTTTGTGGGATTTGTTGAATATCCAGGTCGCATTGAGTTGGCCAAATTGGTATTTAGAGCCATGGCACTATTTAAAAAACCATATCGTGTAATAGCGCAATGAGCGCAACACACTTCCTGTTAGTTGAATCCAACTTTACATCTCGCCATTAAACCTCTGTCTGAATAGAACCACTTCAGCCCTCCCTTACCCACATTTAACTACATCAGCTGCGCCAAATTATCATTTTCACAGACACGAATCCTGCTTTAAATAAAATCACGTTATACTGTACATATATCTCAACTGGCTCATTTTGACACCTTCCTTTCCCATCATCAAGAGAACTCATGGTTGTTTCTGTGTGTGCTGTGAACAGACAGGGTTTGTCTGGTGAAGTTTCATTTCAAATGTCCTTTGAATTCCTGATGTTGTTTCTCAGTATTTAAGAGTATGTAAGGAATAGCTTACTGGTTACTTACTTTTGTTTCTTATTTTATAGTTAATGATGTACATAGACTAACCTGTAGAGTTAATATTTTGAGTTCTACAGCAATCTTGTCTTAATGTGTCATCTATCAATATATACATAGTTGATTCATTGTTTCCCACTAGACTTGTTTTCCTTGACAATGACATTGACATTAAGCCTTCTGGGAACTAGTCTACTCAAGTATTAAAGCACCACACAAAGGCCTCTAATTATTTGCCAGCTATTGCATCAGGGGGTCTGCACACTCATAGCCATTTTGCTTTGTTGGCTTATAGAAGAGGAAATTACTAAAGGGAAAAGGAAATGGGTAGATATAAAAGGATTAAAGGTTTTAAAATGCCTTCAACAACTCTCTCCAGACATAATTCTAATTCATATAATTAAATTTAGTCTTGTGCGGTCCCATTAATGTATAACAGTAGCATGTCATTTGCTCAGCTGACTGTGGGTCAGCTTTATTTTATTGTGCAATATTGTCAGATGAACAGAAAATGCAAATACATTAAATCTCTTTAACAGTCAGCAATATGTTTTTTATACTCCTTTCTTTATGTCCATGACATTCACTAGGCATTTTAAGAGGGACACATATTAAAATTGTATAGTTTTACTATCTGCCAATGTGAAGATGAAGAAGAAAAATGAAGAAACACAAGCCTGCATGATAATAAGGATGACAGCTGCAGTAAAATATCAGTGACAGTGGGTAAGACCAAGGAAGTTCATTTGATTTTTGAGAAGGAACCAGATACGAGCCACACACTGCAGGAGATAGTCACCTCCACAAAGTGTTTACAAAGAATGGGAGGAATTTTCCTTTCAATCTCTCCTGCACACCCTAAATGAGAACTCATGATTGCCACTCCTCCTGGGCAGGCTATACCACATTTTTAAGATATGACCAATTGTATCAATGAAAAAAATTGCTTGGAAGTACAACAACACAATACACAACACAACACAATAAACATACAAGAGAAGAATAAACTTTAGCATCTTCTAACACCATTAAAATAATGTTCATGTAAACTGTATAACAGTAAATAGTAGAAAGTATAACTGAATTAACAATTGTTCTAAAGTGGTGTTTGATGCAAGGTTGACGCTGATGCTGCCATTTTATATGTTATTATGCAATTAGATTTTTTAAATGGCAAAAAATATGCACTTCGAATATAATGACATTGTGAAGGATTACATTTTTAATCACACCTTTAAAATATGGCATTTTTAAAATTATGAAACTCTGTTCATGCTATTAATGAATTAGAGTTTTTCAAAGATGATTTGTGAAAATATATTTATCCATCTATATTTATGTAGAAAATTTAAAATTAGCATTTACAAGAGCAAAGTCCTCCATATGTGCTTTAATTAAAAAAGCAGCAGCAACACTTGCACAAAATAGAATGTTACAGATTTCACACAGTACACAATCCAACAGTGTTTTTGTAAGGAAAATTCGATTTGACCAAATGTAAAAATGCATTTTATTTGTATTAACAATGTCCTGAGATGTTTAAAGAGAAAAAGCTCAGAAACATTAAATGGCCTCGTGTGTTCCAGAAGATGTCAGTAATGTACCATCAAGCACACCAGCTGCCGGAAAAAGAGGACGCACCACCAACGAAGAAGAAAAGACCCGGTGCAGGAAGTGTTTGTTCATCGGTCCCATGTGTTGCTGTATTCACTCCTTCATTCATTCTTGTAACGAAAGCTTTATCTCGCGTTTATTACGTAAGCTAACCCTGTTAGCTGTCTTTCCCAAATAAACCAAAGACGGAAACTGTGGTGTTTTTCCAAGCAAACAGTAGCCGCTAGCTAGCTAACGCAGAAATCGCGCTAAAAGTTGTTTGTCAAATTACAGCTGTAGCTATTGAAAGAGTGCGTTGCCTGAATGAAAAGTGCAGTGGATACTAGCATGATCAAGGAAAAGCGGTGGAACATACCCCCCAATGCTCCAGCGTGCATGGAGAAGCATCTGTGCGCGGCGCAATACAGAGCAGGTAGGTAACATTAGCTGAAGGTGACACAGGTAAACACGTGGTGCCGCCAGTCAGTTATTATCAGTCTGAGTCTATTTACAAATGTGCAAGGGTCATCCGGTAATTTGGTGTTTATACAATCCGCCAGAATTGTGTTTATACAAGTGTTGCACATGCCAGCCCAGCTAGGTCCTTAAGTGTGTTGCAGGTGTAAGGTTATTAAATAAATACACTGGCTTTTTGCAGCCTTAATGAGCTATCCTGTTCACTAGGTGCTATTTCAGTTTAGTTTGCTGTCAAGGGAAAACATGCATATGTGTTTTTAATGTTTATTCCTTATTGTCTCTCTCCATAGATGGTACTCTGCTGCTAGGTGCCTCCAGCCTCACTGGCAGGAGCTGGCAGGGATCTGTTTGGATCTACAGTGACCCTGAACAGGCCCCCAATGAGGAGCTCTGCAAAGCTGGCGTGCAGACTGAGACTGGAGTCACAGATGTTAAATGGCTGTCAGAAAAGGCTGTTCTTGTTGCGTCAGACTCAGGTGGGAAGCAGATTCACTGCAATTATGGTTTAAACACTGTTCTGAAGGATGTTAAACAGGATTTTATCTGCCTGGTTCCTGTGCAGGTGCCTTGGAGCTTTGGGAACTTGCAGAGGATGAACGCCTGCTGGTGAACCGCTTCACCAAACATGAGCACGACCACATTGTCACCTCAGTGAGCCCAGTTACTGGAGCGAGCAGCGCTGTCACTGGTAGCATGGACTGCCGGTCAGAACAGATTTATACACACACAGTTGCAAAACATGTTGATTGTTTAAAGTGTCAAATTTTGATGTTATGAGTTTGGTTACTCATCACAACACACTGTCCCTTTGTTCACTGCAGAATTAAAGTCTGGGATCTCAGTCAGGAGACTGCTGTCATGACCTACAATGGTAAGTGAATACTTTACAATTTCACTCAGAATACCTAGATATCGGTAACATGAACAGTTGATACACATAACGTATATACAATTTAATTGGAATGGATCTTCAAAATGAATTGAACGTGGTTTTGACATATCAGCAGTAATAAAAAATGAAGCTGTTAAAAACCATAACTGTCTCTTAACATTCTTCCTCCAGCGCACACGCAGCCAGTCAGCTGTGTTGCCTGCAGTCCTACAGACGAGTCTCTCTTCATCTCCTGTGGTCAAGTAAGATCCCGATCAACTGTTTGCATGCACTGTTTAAAATGCAACATCAAATATGCATTAATTGCTTGGAACTAGATTTTGGAACTGCATACATGTGCATTCAGAAGGATTTTCATCTTATTTTGTAACAAATTAATGCAATAATTAATGATGTAAGTTGACAGATAGAAGCAGGCATAAAGTTGTTAAAGCTGCTCGACTTCATTCACAATCAACCTGTTATCGTTGATCCCTCAGGATGGCCGTGTGCTGATGTGGGACAGGAGGAAGCCAAATAAACCAGCCTCAAGAATAGGTGAGCAAAAGGCCCCAGTTTAAACATCCACGTTCAGATAATTGTCTAAGCAGCTACCTAGTGGTTGTTTGCTTGACTGAGCCATGATTTTGTGATGCTGATCCCCTAATCTAATAAACGTTCTCTATAATTTAATGCCATTACATCTCGTCTTTTTTATGGATATTTAATTTCTGCCTTTGTCTCAGATGTAGATTCCCCAAGATGCTTCCCGACCACTGTAGCCTGGCACCCGCACCACAGAAGCACCTTTGCTTTTGGTAAGGCCCAGCAGCAAGTTATTAATTGACAGAGACATTAAATCGGCACTCCCTTGTTTTCTAATCAGGCTCATTGTGCCTCAGGTGATGAGCTGGGCCGAGTGACTGTGAAGGATTTCCTGGGAACAGAGCCGGCCCGGGTTGAAAACGTCCACAGCCGCAGAGTTACTGCTCTGGCTTTCTCTACACATAGGTAAACATTAATTCCAGCGTGGCATCATTAGGTCTTGAATTGCTCCTCTACAGAATTTTGACACATTTTTCCCCCTCGCAGTGCCTCCTTGCTAGCCTCCATAAGTGATGATTGTTCCCTCGCTGTTCTGAACTCTGACCTGCGAGAAATGTAAGTCCTTTAATTTCACACTAAAGCACCTGGTCAACACTGTAGCATTTGAAAATACTCATCATCTATACTTCTTCTGCAGACTTAGAGATCGGCGACACCAGGACTATGTCAGAGGTGTGTGCTGGCTCCACGGTGGCTCCAACACTCTCACAACAGTAGGCTGGGATCACTGTGTTCTTCACCACACGGTGGATCCCACTGCTGACGCTCCCAACTCCTCCTCATAGACCAAAGTGACGCTCACACACCTTGGAAAAGGCACGATCTAAGATAACCACCGCCCCCCTTAATATCTCAGTCAAGACATGTGGGAAATATGAATGAAATGGTTTGTCTTTTGCAATTATGTGCCGAATATTCTGACTTTGCTCTTCCCCGTTCTGGCCTTGGCGCATTACTGAGCTGCTCTACCAATAAGATGACTCTGTATCCGCTTAGGTCACACTGTATAGCATTTTTCGTGTAATTGCATTTGAGGCAACCCATGTGTATTTTACATTAAAGGTAACTTAATGTTGTGATAGCAAAAGCCTTTTGACATTTCTTTGTGTTTCCTGGAATCTATGATTTTCAGTTAAACTTTCAGCTACAACAAAAGTGCAAGTGCAACTCTCAGTGGTGCAAAGGAATGATAAAAACAGTAAAAACAACGATCAGCCAAACAACTCACGCAGGTCATGTTAAAACTTGGAACAACTAGGCAAATAAATAGACAATGCATAGCACAAGATGAAATTACTATTGCAGTTTCACCAGGATAATTTGCACATGTGGTAACAAACAGTTGTAATAATAAAAAACCTGATTTGTATGAGACGATCTTTTATCGGTTCCACAGTGGGAAAATTTACAGTGTTAAAGCAGCAATGGAAAAAGTGCAATAATAAGAGGCATCAGTAAAAATAATTATATAAACAATAAAAAATACAATAAAAAGCAGGTAACCATTAGAAGAACCTTTCATATCAGAAATGCAGAACAAGGTTCTTTGCAATGAATTAATTTCATAAACATAAAACAATTTGATTTTGAATGTTTAGGCTATTCTCTATAAACCACTGCCATATACTGTGTACTGATAAAAAGGGCGGACCCCGTCTCCCCTCTGCTGGGTCAACAGTGCAGTGTGTTGGTGGTTGGCTCAGAAGTTAATAAGATTAAATGTGTGATTTTCACAGTCAGTGGCAGCTATGGTGTCACTGCTAATCTGCGGTCTGACGTGGACGCCATAATCATGTCAACAAATACCGTTCTTATCTATACCAAGGAGGTTGTTTTCAGTTTGTTTTGCTTTGTGATTGTCCACAGGGTCACAGAAAAACTAGAAAACTACTACCCAGTTTCATAAAACTTGTTTAAAGAGTGTATTTTTAATTAAAATCATTATTTTAGTGCTTCCCTGCTGCGAGACTGTCAATGGCAAAAGCACCATGTCAGCTGAATTTGGAATGCAATTTTAGTAAATTTGTCATGTTTCTTTATTTATATACACACTTAAACTCAGTATTTTTGTTTTATTTAATTAATATTGACTTAAATGGTATTCCATAACTTGTGTTTTCACTAAGAAAAGGTTAAATACTGCAGAAGAAAGAAAGTCAGACATTTATCACAACATGTATTTACTTGGATTTATTTTCCAGTTTTGTTGTCGCACAACATTTTGTGTATTTGAACAACTCTGCTTACATACTTTCTAACCAATATTTTAAATAGTTTGATTATACAATTATAGATATAAAACTACATCTTACAATATCCAAGTTCTCATTCGAACTGAGTGTAGATACATTGACAGATTTTACTGCAGTAAAATAGCTTTTATACAGATGGAAAAACCTTTCCTGGATTAATAAATATGAGACACAATCCTACTGAAAGATAAACACACTTGTCTGAATTAACTGTTGGCTTTGTTCCAGTGGACCTACATAATGTAACAGTGAAACAACATTTCAGTGCTGGGACATGAAACCACAGCATGAACCACAATAAATTGCACTCTACATTATTATTGTATTTTATGATTACAAAGACTTTCTTTTCTCATGGATTTGTGGGTGTGACTTCACAGCCTTAAGTGTAAAGAATTTGAATTGGATTAGTTTATGACTATTAACCATGTGTCATTGAGACTGATTAAAAAGCTCTGGTTAAAAAGGCAACGTATGCATCATATACCTGTACACTGAATAAACAGCAGCAGCCAAAAAAAATTAAATATGGTCCACCAAACTGACACTTCAAAAGTAAAACACAAAAACAGAAAACACTATTTAACAGTGATGGTGTGTTCTCCAAAGATCGAGAAATACATTCATTCAGAACTGAGCAGACCAGTTATGTTATGAGACACGCTTAACATACTTACCACATTTGTTCAAAGTGCTGTTTCACCAATTTGTATAAATTCCTTCTGATGCAAAATCACACAATCCAATCACATGAAATGTGTGCTAAACAGAAGGACACCAGCGTCATTAACGCGTCCTCATTAAGGCTCCCCTTTTCTAACAAGAGTTATAGGCTGTTTGGTTCCAGGCCGGACTGTGAAGGTCATACCGTACTGATGTTTTGACTGAGTGCCGTTGCTGAAAAGAGGAACACAGTCATGATGATGGCGCGATAATGTTCAAAATCACCTGGTTATTGTCTCAAAAGTGAATGTGTCATACTTGAGCACGGTAAGTCTTACCTGGTGGGAACTTTCAATGACGAGGTCTCCTTATATTTTTTGGCCACTCTACCCTCCAGCTCGTGCATGTTCAGGGTTGCTGCTTTGTTGACCTCGGGGTAAGTCTTGCTCTGTGGTGAGGCTTTGGGGACAACAGGGACCTTATAGTCCTCCTCTGGCAATGCGACACCCCAGTCATCAGAACTGGACTCTGCCTCCTTTGCTGGAGCCATTTTGTGGTCCATTTCCAGCATCTTCTTCTGCAAGATGCTGAGGAGTGTGGCCTGGCTCGGTGAAAGATTCTGTGGTAGCTGGGGAGGAGCCGGCTTGGGTTTCGTCTGAGGTTGCAGCTTTGGTTTGACATCCATTGTAGGAGGGGGGAGCTTTGGAGCTGCTGGAGGCTGAGGTTTT
>CAFUXE010000683.1:262137-276125 GCA_903364295.1 Serranus cabrilla
AAAAAAAAAAAAGCAAACACTCCCACTCTGTAAATATGCTTGCCATCTTGTAGGGCAGTTTGGACACATTCAGGATTATTGAGCAACAGCCTGGACAAACATTTACCTGCCCTGCATGTTCAGCCCTTTACGGAGACATTCAGATTGCTGTGATCCATCAACTGAGTCCAAGTTAAGGCGCCACAAATGATCTGTTTCCCTCACAGTGTGTCAATAATGAAATTCTGGCAATTGCCATGATAAACTTTAAGTACATATTTGAGGAAGGTAGATGCTCACCTGAACCGTTGATCTTTGGACCATTGACAGGGGGGAGGAGGGGGACTTTGGGTGTCGGGACGGCAAACCCTTGAAAGCTGTCGGAGGACTGTGAGGGGAGAAAAACATTTTGATATTTCAACATCTGAGACACGAGAAACAAAGCATGGTCCTGTTTAAGAGGTGCTGAAAAGAGTTTTTCTTTTCCAGAACGTAATCACCCCTGGAGTGAACAAACCAGTTCTTAGCTATTGAAGCGTGTGGAGTGCATCTTGAAAACAGATTTGCATGTCTAATGCTTGTTACGTTGTTAACATCAGTGGAATAAAAGTTGCTGCCAAATAATTTTTACTAGCTCTTTGAATTTGGCTTTGTGTGCTACCAAATGTATGACCTAGTTTGCACTTAATTTAAAGGCAAATCTGTAAAAAATAAAATAAAAATAAACACAGCAGTGAATATAATAATTGAACCAACTCTGCTGTAAAGAAAATGTATGAATTTGTGAAGTCAGTTTACTTAATTGTGCTTTTTTTTTTTTTTTTTAGGTTTTTCTTAGGTTTGCAATGAGGTTTCGAAAGGATTATTTTCGTACGCCACACTGTCACATACCTTACTCATGAGGAGCGCTCAGTGATTCATAGGATACACCTATTATTCATCACAATGTCCTAATGTTAACGTGGGCCTGGCTGAGAAAATTGCAGGCTGTCACTTAGAAACCTGCGTGTTTATGTGAGAGTGTGAGCAAGATTTTCTGTTCTCTTCACGGCCCGAACGCCACCAAAATAAACACAGACTGTTGACACAATACAAGTCCACGAGAGTTAACGGGGCATGTGCCCTTCGGAAGGACGAAAAGAACATTGGGCAACACAAAACATATTTTTTCTGATGAACCTTTTGATTGTGCTGCAGGCTGTTTGCATAACCTCTAATGTAATAAAGCAGCAAGCTCACACCAGTTTCATTTTAAAAAGCGTTTTCATTCGGCTGTTAATGAATCACTATCTAAAAGTTGCTGGTATACTGATTTTCAGCCTTTGAGATTAACATAAATCGGACCTTGAATGACACTTAATCACAGAACATTTACTTAGAAAGGTATGAACAGAGCACCACAGGCCGAGGGCGTGACCGTAAGGATTGCGTATGATCCAGTTTGATTTCGTCTGTTTGTTCCCTGCGCTATGACTCACTTTCATCTGTCGCAGCAGTCTCAGCTGTCCTGCCCTTGTGCAGCTGGGTGTGCCTCGTCCAACACATGCCATTCACAGAACACTCCCAAACACTGAGGTGTGTGAACCAGAGCGGAGATGAGCTCTTTATTTATAAGTGTATCGTGATAATGAGAGGCCTGACAGTCATACAGGCTGCTAATGCAGCGCTAAGAGTTAAAATAGAGCAGCACATTGGGATAGCTACAGTTTAGATACACAGTGGTGGAAGAAGTATTACTGAAGTGAAAGTACAAAAAGACTCCATTACAAGTAAAAGATGTGATCAACAAACTGTTCTATGTTTATCAAACGTTTTCATTATGCTGCAGAATGAGTGTTAACTGTTGACTGGTAGTGTTAATATGTATAATGCACATAATAATATGTGAATAGCTTCGTCTTTAACAGTCAGAGGAGAAAGTCGGTGTTTCCACGATCACATGAAGTTATAGTTATTAAGGGAAGGCGACTTTCACCGCTGCTCACCTGACAGGATTACAAATGATTGATTAACAAACACTGGGAAACATGTCCTGGCCATGTGCTTGTGTAAGCTGACCCAGATTCAAACACAGTCAAACACTAAACTGTCCTTTATCAGTTAATTTATATCTGTGCGGCTCTGCAGGTACAAGATGAAGTAATCCCTTAACAGCAGGTAAACGACAGGGTGGGGTCTGCTCCGGTGCATATCTATTGTTATTCCAGTGTTGGATAAATGTACAGTAGAAGAAGCTTGACTCAGATACTCACAGTGTGATGCTTGACGGTGGGTCTGGCCCGCACACTGGCCGTGCCTGACTCGAGGATTGTCGGTGACTGAAGCACCGGCAGGTCAACATTTTCTGAGGAAATAAAAAAGCAGATTTTTTTAGGATTTGTAGCCTTTAGTGCTTTGTGAGCAAAAAATCTAATTTAAACTATAACATTTTTGCTCAAAACTCTGTGAATAGCTTGGCGAGGACAAACATGGTTAAGAAATAATAATAAATTCATATCACTGCTGACATTATGTAGTGATTCCATTAGTGACTGAAATGCTTAAACCTCTTTAGCCATTTTCACCATCTGAAACTGCACTGTGTCCACCTGTCTATTGTTCTCTTTCAGTGCAGATTAGTACATTCTGGTCATTGTGCAGGTAATGAGATACTGTTTGCACCAAAGTGGCCTCTAAGTAGCTGTCACTCAGCTGAATGAGCTACTGTGTGATCCCATGTGCCATAAATGTAATTTTAAACACAGAACAGATGACTGTAATCTTTGTTTTTTATTGCACTGATGTGTTGAAGTGAAAGCATTTTTTTTTTACTCTCTAGCATCACATGTCAGCTAAACATGAACGCATTATGTTCCTGTATTCTGAAGTGAGAGTGGTGAAGAGAAATGTTACATAACGCTTCACTGTTTTCTAGAAATAGTCAGAAAATGTTCTGTTGGTCTTTGTCTCACATTTCTGTCAGTTTAAACCAACAAGCCACAGGGGAGAAGAGAGTTCAAAGAGCCCTGAGACAAAGAGCCAGTCACTAAACCTTTCTGCAGCCAACTTTAGATGGGGAGAAAATGAGAAACCTTTCTGCTAAACTAACTGATAATATCAGAGGTCACTGGGGTTGGCTGGAGAAAAGACATTTGCAAGTCGCGCATTCCTTCCCTGCTCATTGCATCGTCACTCATCCTGTTTGTCCAATAAGTGACTGACGAAAGAAACTTGTCACTTCGAGGCATTTAGTCTGCATGTTCATGAGCACGTCTCACTAAAGAGCTTCACATCATAAACAGCTTCAGATACTAAGTGTTTTTTCTGTCTTGTTGTCCCTGTGAAGTTTGTGCCCTTTAGACCAAAAATATGATGCTGTCACTCCAAAAGAAATACAACTGTGGGATCAACATGTTAATGACTGCAGAAAGAATTGCTTCTGGTGTTAAACCTGTCCAACCAAATTATTTGTTTCCCTATTGTGCACCTGCTTGATTTAAATAGACAAATATTCTCTCTCTCGTGTTTCAGCTTTGCATAGCTATCCCTCTTGTTTCCTGCTTTTCCAATCAAATGGAACTAATGCCACTTAGAGCCGGGCACTTTATCTGTAACCTGATCTCTATGTGAGAGTGGAAATTAGAGAATATCGCAGCATACCTTTTAAGTTGTCCATACAATTCAATGAATACATGGTCATTATTTATGCAGGGGAGTCCGTGTACTTCCGGGTCAGTTCGGCACCATGGAAACCACCACAACAATGTAACGCACACACCCAGGGGAGAGGTTGATAGAATTGTATTTTCAGATTGGCCTCAGTAGACGTGGTTTTCACATACGCAAGAGACAACGAGATCATCAGCAAAGTTTCTGTTTCAGCCACATTACACATGTTTCATCCAGAGCTGCTGCTGACCACTGAATCCGAGGTACCCCAGATGCTGACTGAAGGTGTTTCTCCAGAGCTATTCGCTCTCCTTCTGGCAGCGTCTCTCTGCAGCAGGAAGTGAAGCAGAGGGATCGCAGGACGCACTACTAAGCTAATTCTTGTTGTTCATTTGTGGTCTGATACATGGTACATTTCTCAAATTCAGTGTCCCATATCGCTTTTTTCCAACCACACATAGCTGCCATATTTCACATTTTTGCGCAACCATCAAGATTTTCTTCATATGGAAGTGGGCGTGGTTTAATCTAAAGTAACATATGTTGGAAAAACGATACAAGCTGCCAAGTGAAAGTATGCTTTGCATCTATAGATTGTCCAACTCTTTATATTTGAGGCCAAGATCAAAACAAAATTCTATGAACCTCTCCCACACTGTGTGTGATCCATTGTTCAGCTGTTTCGAATGTGAAGAACTGATCCGAACGTACATTTACTCCCCGAAACATGGAAAAAGTTTTGCAAGAGAATGCAAAAGTATGTCTTTATGTGTTTTTCACCTATCTATTTTGTACCCCATATCCAATATGTACATTTCCACACATGGTTTTAAAAAAAGAAAGAAAAAGAAAACTCAACTAAAGGTCCACTTGCTGTCTTTTTCTAGAGTTTTCACCTGCCTGTCTTGGTCTTCTCAGTAAATGGAGATTTATTATGTTATGTATATATGGTGTCATTCTATGACCATATTGTACTAATAAAGGTTCCAGTTCCTAAAATATATATATTGATATGAAGTTTTTTGAACAAATGAGATGTGATTTTTGATCTCATCCGTATCATCCAGTCCTGCTGTATTTTCAGAATATTCCACATACAATATTTCCAGGTGAAACCACAATATGATTTTATTTTCTATATATGACAGTCATAGTGACATAACACAGAGTAAGAAACACTTGAATAAACACTGAATAAAAGCAGCTGTGTTAAACAGAATTCCAGTTACAAAGTACTGGATCTTGAAAGTATTCAGTTACACCAATTTTCCCACTTGGTTGGAGTTTCTAGATAAATCTGCACAATTCCTATTTCCTCAAAGCATTGTTCAGGTCACACTGAATCACACCAAGTCCAAACAATTGTTGGAGGACAGAGGACAGGTCAGTGTGGAGCCAGATATGCAAGGTCAGCCAGAATCACCAAGAAGGAAATTCAACATTTAGGAACAGGTTTTATATTCCACTGAATGCACGTGCTGCTGCCTGTTCATCAGGACATGTCATTAAAGTGATCAGTACTCAGGAGCAGCAGCTATGAAGTCTACACATGGGAGCTTCGTGGCTTTAACTCTTCCCATGTCAACACACAGTACAAAGGTCGTGTTGTCCTTCAGTAAACCGTTAAAGTTCATGTATTTGTTCATTATTATAACCAGCTGGTGACTGGACGCAGTGTACTCACCCATGTCCTTGATTTTGATATTGGTGTCGAAAAGAGAATGGTTCTTTCGACCCAGAAAGTTCAGCGGCCCCCTCTTCATGATTATAGTTTTTTTATGTGTAGGTTAAATGATGACTGGTCTGTTCAGACGCGATTTATTAACGCATTTTGAATCCGCAGGTAAATCCGAGGTAAAGCGCAGGTGAACTGTTGTCGCGACAGGTGCCCCGCCGCGCACCTGTTAAACCTGACTCCAGTGATTTGGTTCAAACTTTTCGGGACAGACAGAGAAAATGGAGCTAGCCCCGCCCACTCCCCTTTCACTGTGCCTCCCTGTTTTTATACACTCCCAACAGGTGAGGCCTCGGCTCTCCTTTTCACACACATTCCAGCGCGAGAGTCACCTGCGCACTGAATGAGCTGCTCACTGCGCTGCAAAACGCTGCTGGAGGCTCACTGTGTTTCATTTGGGAGAATCATTAGGTCTATTTGATTAATACTCATCATAAACATGTTCAGGAATTCAGTTTTGACTTTACAGCACCTTGATAAAATACCAGACAGGCTTTTATTTTGTAAGGGTCACCAAGGGGGTCAATGATATATTGATGGGAAATGATGATGATTTGATGGTTGTAAATGTGTAATAAAACACTAATTGGGATCATAAGTAAGTAGATTTTATTATTCTTTATTTAAATAGCACCTTTTAAAGCCAGAGTGAGGTGATCCAGGTGAAAAAAAAAAATATTTACTGAGTACAATTAAGTGTACTTGTCATGATCTTGTATTTTCATCTTGTATTTTTTTCTTAAACTCCACCACATTTCAGAGGCAAATATCGCATTTTTTTTTTTACATAAATCTACAGTTGATTCATTATTATCAATTAAGCCATCCAAAAGTATAAAAGAGATATTAAAATGAACTCAACTTCAACCAGCTGCAACATGAAAGCACTGCTTACTGCTGTAAAGCCTCAATAATACGACTAATAATAATAGTATAAGACTGACAGAGCCCAGTGTGTATTAGCACTTTTACTTTTGATACTTTAAGTACATAATAAAGAAAATAGCCAAACATGAAAATGAGAAACTGAAAAATAAAAGTCAAAATAAATAAACATTAATATACTAAATAAATCAATAAATAAACATTAGACTATTTGTTATAAAACACAAGCCTTTAATTGGTTTATGATGTGCGGATTTTGTTAACCTGATAGTGAAGGTAAGCTTGTACAGTGTTGGGGGTAAAACAGTAAAAGCATCTTTGTCCTGAAGATAAACTGTGAAACTTTTAACAGCATGAACTCAGAAGTTTAGTGTTTATCATTAGCCTTAATATAAATTAGTTTCTTCTGCTCAATTATCTATGAATTATGGTTGAAACATAATATTTTTGTTATAAATCCCCTTTTTAAATCTTTAATATAAATCTCTGTCATCGCTCAGGTAATGGCTGAACTCTGTGGCATCATTACCCTGAGGACGGTGGAGCATGTGATCTGTGTAAGCAGGATAACTGCAAAGATCATGTTAGAAGCTAAAGAGGATCAGGACTCCTGTAAAGCCCAGTGGGCCGACCCCTCACAGCATCCACCCACAGTCACTACAGCCGACCTAAACAGAGATCTGTGTCTTCATGGCCTCAGACCTGATGAGTTCAGCTGTTGTAATACCAGGGGCGACAGTAACAAGTACATTAACTTTAGTATTCAATAAAGTAGAGTTTACTTGTGTATTTAAATTGAATACAGAGGGAAATATTGTGCTTGATTACTAGTTACCGGGCAGGGTTGAAAATATCGTGTTTATATTTAATAATGTCCCTAAAACTCCTTTCTCCACACTATATATGATGATCTGATAAAAAATAAAACACATTATTTGAATACATTAGCATAATAATAATACAACTGATCTATTTCCTTAAAGAGATATAAAATTTACATGAAGAACATTCACATCTAAATATCTATTTAATTAGTCTGTAATTAGTGGAGAATTTTTATAGGAGCAGTTTTGTCCCAGTTCTCTTAATTGCATAATAATGTGTTTATAAGGAAGCTTCTTCCTGCTGCCCAGAGAGCCCGTCACTCTGCTTTTTTTCCTCGCTCTTGGCTACAGTCACAGTGTTTCTGTCACGTCTGTCTGTCGCACCTAAATCTCAGTTGTCCCGGAGACAAACCGGGCCGGTCCATCCGGTTCCTCTGTCCTCAGTGGGAATTTATCATGCCGACTGATGCTGGCTGAAATGTGGAGAATGTGCTGGCAAGAGCCTTTGACGCTTTACCTGCTTCAGTGCTGACATACAGTAAAGCTTGGCTCTGCACAGGATGTCATTAAATGTGAGCATTACTATAATCCCCATTACAAAAAAATGGGGACGCTCATAAAATGTGATTTAAAAACAGAGTGTATATTTACAAAAACAAAAGTTTATCAGTTTGAACATTAGCTTTATTGTCTTTGTACAGTTTTCAATTGAATATATGTCTAAAAAGGAATAACAAAATTGTTTTTAATTTTCATTTAAATAACGTCCAAATTTCTTTTTAAATTAAGGTTGTCGTTCTGCACATTAGGAGCACTTTGCCTTTAATTGCATACATACTAATAAAAGCAACTTTACACACTTGATTAAAATGTTATCATGTTTTGTTGAAACATGGCTGTGTCTTGATGGCAGACAGTGATAATACAGGCACCAATGAACAATGTTTTTCTGATCAACTTTCTTTCCTACATTTTCCATGCAGCCCACAAATCAAACACACCGACCTGTGCTTTAGGAAAATATAAAACGAGTGCAAAGTACAGCAGACGTAGAAGTAAAAAAGGAAATTGAGTGTAAATGACTGTAAATATTTAGCATTCCATTTTGATGAGACATAAATCGGTTGTAAATGGAAATGACAGTGAAGATAATATCAGAACCAGATTTATCATTTGAAAGAATGTATGCAAGATGATGGAGCAGTTAGTGTTTCTAAGAAACGAGCTTTCATTTCAGCAGGACTGAAGCTTCAAAGAGTCACTGGAAATATAGTTCACAGTGAGGTCAATGTGAGCCTGCATGTGCAGTGTATCTGATTTATGTTTATATGTTGCTTGGTCTTTTTACCTTATGATTTCTGTTTCTGTTTCTGTTCCTGATAATGTGTGGCCAGATGGATTTCACATGGGCAGATTATGTCACTTTGAGCCCCTGGACAAAGACGTGCAGAAGGCCACATCTCCTCTACAGCAAGACACAGACTCTAAAGTTGTTTATCCTCTCCTGGTTTGTCCTTTACCTTTTTTTGTAGTCATTTTGTGTATCTTAGTGGTAGATCTGCCCCTTTTCGTAGCTGTTTCTGTCTCTTTAAGTTACTTTCTGTAGGTGAAGGCCACAGGGGCCCTTAACATTTTGACCTCTGTGTCCAGTAGGCCCGTTCAGTAATCCATCAGAGGCAGTACATTATCTTTAACAAAATGAATAAACCTGACTGTTGCTCTGTGTGCTTTTTTCTTAATTGTCCAGGGGCAGCAGATGAAGTTCTTGTGGGTGACTCTTTGGCTACAACTCAATTCTTCTTATTAAAATCAATAAAACAAATTAAATTCACTTCAAGTGGTACAAGCATTTTCACACCAAGACAAACAGAGCTATTAGTTATGTAATGTTTCTTTGGATCATAAAATCTATTTTTTCAGTATCGGGACGTCCACGCTGCAGCTCGTTGACGTCTTGGAGGCCGCTGCAGTGACTCTGACAGCAGATGGAAAAGCTTTAAGAGGGTCTAAAGCAACACGGTGACTGTCATTCATTCAGTGAAACTAGGGTAAGCTCGAGATAACAGACTGCAGTAAGAGGTCTTAAGGAAATAAGATTTATGAATATGGCTAAATATTTTTAAACAGATGTTCCTGTAATAACCTACAATCCAATGCATGTGTGTACTGCTCTGTTATGTATCTTAAAAATATTGGATGCTGCATGTTAGTTTGCTTCCGTGTCTGTGTGCTCATACCTCTGAGTTCACTCTCTGTGTTCTCCGATGTGTCGCTGACCCCGTCGCTGTGAGGCTGCGTTCAGGTCAGTGCCTGCAGTGACACATACACAGTGTTGACTGAGAGGTGGCCCCGACTTCCACGCTCCAAGGCCCTCTGCAGCACATTTAACTACATTGTTGGCCTCCGTTTCTCCTGTCAGAAAATGACATAATAACATAGCATAATGACTTTAAAAACCACAAATATCATCATGCACATGATGTCACTCTTTATGATTTTATGGTTTAATATTCTGTTTTAAAGAAATACATTTTTTTCAATATCCAAGCTGACCAAGTAGGTCAGATGAGAGTCTGGTCTCCTGCAGTAGGTCTGTAAGTCAAAATGCCTTACTCAAAAATTTAAAAAAAAAAATTAAAAAGCCAGGATAAAAAAGAGCAAGAACATGAAAGGAGCAGAGAGGCAATGCCAACATTTTTTGACCAAAAAAAAAAGTGAAGATGCACCAGGATCGACAGGCGATGCTGAAGGTTAGAGCAAAGGGTGATTGGGGCCCAATTTTGAAAATTCTGTCCAAAATGCCTGCTGGCCGGCCTGTGGTATAGCACCGGCTTATCAGAACCACGAGCATGACTGTATACACACACAAACACACACACTATGATCCATTAGGCCAAAATTGCATTGGCTAATTCTCAGTAGACCCCATGGCAATGCAGCTTCTATGTTGGCCTACAAAATAAGTCATTTTGTTCACTCTATAGCATCTCTTAGATAGCACTTTGAGTGCAAATGCAAAAACAAATGCTCGGCAGGCTTACTGTCAGCCACAATAAGTCTGTAGAGATGATTCTTTCACAAACTAATTTAGACATAGACATACTTTTTTAATCCCCAAGGGGAGATTATTGTGTTACAGCAACATGAGACAGGAATATAAAATAGATCAACCAAATCAACATTTAAAATAAATAAAATAGAAATACAACTTAGATAATAATTACAATTCAGGCTGGAGGTTTTGAGTTTTTGCTCAGGTGAACACAGTTAAGTTTTGATATGAAGCCATTAATGTAGAGTTCATTAAACATAATAATGCCTCGATGAGCAACAGTATTTGATAACTGATTGACAAGAGAAAGTCAGAAATCTTGAATAAATAAGATTTTTTGGGGGCATCTGCTGTCATGTTGTACACAACAGTTTATTTCTGCTCATAGGTCCCTTTCATTACTTAAGTCTTTGCTGGCATACAAAGTGGATTACAACTTCTGAGCCTTTCACACAGACGCACACACTGCATCCTGATTCCTGCTGCTTGTTTTCACTCTGCAGGCTGGCCGTGCCTGGATGCTCTGTGGATGCTGTACTTTCTGGTTATGGTTTTTACACGATTCTTTACCAATTCATTTGAAAAACAGACATGGGAAACAACGTCGGGTCGAGTGTGGAGGAACTACAAGCCTGTGAGAGTCATCAGTGGTACAGAAAATTCATGACTGAGTGCCCGTCTGGACTTCTCACTTATTACGAGTTTAAGCAGTTCTTCGGCCTGAGGAATCTGTCGGACACGTCCAACGCCTACGTGATGACTATGTTTACAACGTTTGATATGAATGACGTGAGTCTTTTTATGATGCCACCACATGTTGTGTTACTATGTCAGACATCATTACTGTTTATTATATCAGTTTGATATCACGAAAAGTGAATCTTTCAGTTGCTTTTAAATTTTCATGAATAACATTGACTTAAATGTTAAAAGTGTGTCCTTTTTAACATAAAGAGGGAGACGTTTGGATTTGATTAAATTATCTAGTTGAATGTAGATGTATGAATAATCCAAATTACACTCATAGTATATAGTGATAATCTATTTATGATTTTTTTTTTTTTACCATCTCACAATCTCTTAACTCAGTCTCTTCCAATCATATCACAACTATAATTAAACCAAAATTAACAGAGGATTTTCTGAAAACAAAATTATTCCAACTTTATGTGTCTACATATATGTCATGTTTATTTATATGCTATAGTTACACATAAATGCCCTGAACTGTACGAACAAACTGGTTCATGTTCATGTGTTTTTAAAAACAGTGCCTGTGTTTTCCTGCAGTGTCTGCCTGTGTTTACATCAGATTATTTCTGCTAATAGAAATCTGATAGAAAGTAACTTAGTCCATTAGGGAGGGGGATTATCCCCCCAACGCTGCTTACCTAACTGACCTGCAATCTCCTCCTACATACATGTGAACTTGGAGCATGTGGATGCTCACTAATTGGGAATGAATCTCCATCCATTTTCACATAGTTTCCAGTTTTAATGTGTTTATTTAGAAGTTTTGGCTTCATTATTAGGTGATTTTAGGAGTGAGCGACAGGCCTCAACTCAACAGTTTGACCGTTTTTAGCATGTTTTTTTAAATGCCTTGCTGCTCTGCTAATGTCCGTTGTGTCCTTTTCTTTTGCAGGACGGCTACATAGATTTCATGGAGTATGTAGCCGCTCTGAGCCTGGTGCTGAAGGGAGGAGTGCAGCAGAAGCTCCGCTGGTACTTCAAGCTGTATGATGTCGATGGCAGCGGCTGCATCGACCGTGAGGAGCTGCTTCAGATAATTAAGGTGCGCATGAGCCTTCATAGTTAAAGCCTGACACATGGCTTAGGGACGTTCTTAAGAGAATCCAAAGTGCTGTCCTCAAACACTCTGCTCGGACCACTGGGGTCAGAAACATGACACAGATATCCCACCTCAGAGGCTTAGAGGAGCGTGGGAGGTACTGAGCGTATACAGGGCAACAACATGACACCAAGCTGACATCTGCTGGAGGAAGAAATGTCAGCAGCAGCATGTGTCTGCTTTTAAGCCCATTTGTGCACAAAGACTAGATTTAGTGAGGAAAAGTGCCACCACATTTGTTCTGATTGGTCTAAAATCTTTAAATCTGGTCTGGACAACGTTTCTAACAGTGCAAACTGAAATTGAACAGTCACATGAGAAATCACAAGTCAGGATTTTTGAAAGAAATAAGGGAAAAACTAACATTAAATGTTTCCCCACATTAAAAAGTTTTGTCTGCCATACATCTTTGATATAACTTACCAAATACCTGATTGGACACATAGTTTCTGATACCCTACAGCTATTTACTTGTCATACTAGATTTACACTTTGGAAATATGGGACAACAGTTTTTTTTTCTAAATTATAAATGGAATTTGCAGCCTCATGTGCCCAAAGTTTAGATATAGAATGATGTGGAAAACCCACTTTTTGGTCAAATTGTTTGACTGATTTTTGAAAACATCTTCTCTATTTGTAAAAGTTACTTCTGCCTTCTGCTTAGTCAGGAGAACGCTCCCACCACAGGAAATGAAAAGTTTCTCTTGCAGTCACAAATGGAATAACATGATCTCTTGTCTCTGTGTCATATTTAGTCCATCCGTGCAATCAATGGAGTTCCTTCTGAGTTATCGGCAGAGGAGTTTTCCAACATGGTGTTCGACAAGATTGACATCAATGGAGACGGTAAGCGACACTCCTGTTTGTGGTTTGGTAGATGGACAAAATCTTGTCAACTTCCTCACTAAATATGAATCTCTGATACTATGAGCACAGAAGGATTTGAGTTCTGTGTCTGTATTTGTTTTCCAGGTGAACTTTCCTACGAAGAGTTCATGGAGGGGGTTCAGAACGACGAAACGCTGCTGGCAACTCTAACAGAGAGTTTGGACCTCACACACATCATCCAGAAAATTCAAGGAGAGATTGCTTCCAAAGTGTAAAAACATCTAGCTTTCTGGACACTGAAGTATACATTTTGGTGTATGTGTGCCAGGCTGGAGATGAGGCTCTGGGATAACCCTCAAACCATCAGGACAAATGGATGTGGAGCAAAGTACAGCACGGTTGTACTGTTTTGATTTGTTTCCTCCTGAGCCAGCAAAGACTTTCCATGGAGCCCAAGTATTAAAGTTTAATTCACTGAAAGGACACAAACTTTGAAACTCCGTGTTCATCCTCTGTTGGACTGCAGCTGAGAGGACTCACTGCATTCTGTCCAATGCCCGTTAAGTGCCATTTTGCCATTGATATTAGCAAACAATAACATGCTGTTTGTCATTAAAGACATGCTGGATTTTAAACCCCTCTACCAAAATTACGCCACCACGTAACGTCCTTAACTGTAGTGTTTTATATTACAATGTGCAGTAAACCCACCTGAGATTTCTCTTCTGAGCCGTTACAGAAATGTAGGTCACTTTCTAAAGCCTTTACAGCAAAGCTGCTTGACCACTATTTACAACGAGATATATTTATAGTAGCTGTATATTTCAGAACAAACAATAAAAGTAACTTCATTAAAATCCTGTGCCCATTCTAATGATTAAAGTGTTGATGCACTTGTTTCATTACATAGAATGGTTGGTTTATGTGATTTAGTGCCTCTATGATTTCAGAGAGCAATTCACTCACGCAGCTATGTGACAGCTTTGTTCACAGAGTTTTCCCTTCATTGAGTGTTTATTTTTAGTGTCCTGAAGGCTGGGAAGTAATTGGTATTCCACAATAAGATGGCACAAAATATATATTGTAGTTGTGTGTGACAGAGATATTCTGTATTTATCCTTTAAAATATCTGGTTAGCACTTTACAGTCTCTTTTATGTTAAATTAAGGTTGGGACACTTTG
>CAFUXE010000683.1:276558-291595 GCA_903364295.1 Serranus cabrilla
AGATGGCACAAAATATATATTGTAGTTGTGTGTGACAGAGATATTCTGTCTTTATCCTTTAAAATATCTGGTTAGCACTTTACAGTCTCTTTTATGTCAAATTAAGGTTGGGACACTTTGGGGGATTGTGACCCTCAGGTTGCATACAAAAGTGAAGGTGGTCTTTGATCCTTTGTGATGCTACAGCCGGCACTACTGCCACTTACTTGGACCCAAAACAACCCATCACACCCAGCCACTACAGGCCGAGACAACCATCCATCCCAGAATGCAAATAATTAGCATCACACACACACGGCAACAGGCTCATTATGGATATTATGCCGAAACCAGGAAACCCAAAGGCAAATTTGCGCAGCTGGATGTTGGACACACGCTCTCAAAGCCATGAGTAGTTTCAGGGAGTGGCTTGTTATTGTCAGGCTGTTTTGGCGACTATCAGAAACGGGATCATCATCAACCGTCCACACGTCTTGTGCCACTTCATAGTGAATGTGTTGTTCTTTACCTAGGAAACTCCCGTTCTGCCTGCAGGCTGAGTCATAAATAGGTTCCTGTCTGCAGGTGTGCAATACAAGTTCTGGATATAGGCCAATTTAAGGATATGCAGTCTTGTAGGGCACTTATACTAAATCCCAAACAGACTAAACTAAACAGCATGTTTTTTTGTCCTCAAAGCAAATAATATATGCCCATTAAATTCCAGAAAAAAACATCTACGAATGTGTATGTCTATAACATGTGCCAAACAAATATGACTTGTGTACATTTCAGTGGAAAAATAACAAAAAGAGCCATAATCACCAAATAAGCAAATTAAAAAGGTAAATTCAGTCATTCTAACATAATATCATTATAATCAAAAATACAAAAAAATTCCCAATTTCTCTCTGTGTTAAACTATATCATATATGCCTGTTAAATGGCATTGCATTATTGCCAAAAAAAACACACACCATGTAAATACTGTAAATCCTGTCACAAATAATAGTTATCTTAAGAATGTATCTATGTATTTATCTTATTGAGATTAGAATCATTTTATTGGACTAACTATTGTTAAACACAGAGATAATTTTGCATATGTATTAATAAATAGTCAAAAATGAAATATAATAACTTTACAGAGAGGGTAGGCAATTGACTGTTTGTTATCCTGTATCATATTAATTACCTGATCACTAGACTAATTTATATGTTAAATAATACTTATAATTTAGTTTGTACTTCCTGAAAGATTCAAACTTTGGGCCAAACTTCGAGAACTTGCATGAATGAGAGATTTCCCATTAACACGTGCAGTATAATGAGCTGAGGCTGGCTCACAGTGAGACGCTCAGATGGAAAAATAAAGTGTCCTGTCCACGTGCTTCATGAAACGCTGTCCCCCTCAGCTGCTCAGAAAAGGTGTGTCACCGGCGTGACGTCACGCCCCTACCTGAGTTTCGGTGGGGAGAGGGGAAGGGCCAAGCCGGAGTGAACAACATCAGCTCTTCACTGTCCCCGGAGACATTAATTTGTTGTTATTCGCACCCACACTCGCCCAGAGGATTGAACTTTGAACTTTTCTGCAGCAGTTTGTGGGATTGGCAGAGAAAACGCGGTTTTATCTCCAGCAGCTGGTTCTCAGGCCGACGAGGGCAGACCTCTCCCACTTCCTGGTTCTCCACAGGTATGTGTCGTTTGTTAGTATCGTGTTTGGTTGCCTTGTTTATTTGAGTTTTGGATGAATTTCTACTGCATTTGTCGCATTAAAAGACACTGTGTCCTATTATACAAAGTCTAACCCGCGGGCAGCTGCAGTCGTGTGATAGATAAACAATTTAAAGGTCATTCCGCCTGTCAAAATGTGGCACTTTTTAAAATGTTTGGAGAATCCGGACGTGCAGGATTTCTGCGTGCATCATTGTGTGTCACTCAGGAGGCTACATGTGAAATGTTTCAGAGACTGACCGGGTTTTGTTGTCCTCTCAGTCAGGATGTCGGTCACCCCTCGACGTGTCCGTCTGAAGCCCTGGCTGGTGGCGCAGGTGGACAGCGGGCGATACCCGGGTCTGGTGTGGATTGACCGTGAGGCCATGCGCTTCAGGATCCCATGGAAACACGCCACACGACACACACCCCAGCACGAGGACGAGGACACCATTTTTAAGGTTAAAACTCTTTAACTATAGCAGATGTCACTGTAACAGGGAGTTCACTTAAAAAGAGGAATGTGTGTAATGTTTGTTTACCCCGAGGCAACCTCGTAAATGTTGGCACTGCGTTTTTAATTCATGGTTTTTTCATCCCATGTTTGGTTGAGGTTCATGTTAAGTCATACCTATTTGAATATGCTTTAAAAATAACCTATGCATAATAAAACTCCCCTGAATATCTCTGGGGCAACATCTGGTTTTGCAACCCAGTTACATAAGGCCTCCCGCCGGCTCCGAGCATTAGGAAAGCTGTGGGGTCATGCAGCTGTAGGGCATAGGGGATAAGTAGGTAGGCTCTTTATTTTTCTTGCTGCAGTGAAATATCTCAGACATGATGTTGGGACACATTGCTTCCATTTTTATGAGATTGCATGCAGCATTTAAAGGAATACTTGACCTTTTAAAATGGCCCTTTGCATGTAAAGTATTCACCCTGTGTTGCCTTGAATTCTTAAAAAGTTTTTCTTGCTTTCCTCCACTGTAATTGGAGCGTCTGAGAATGGAGTAAATTCTTGATAAATTAAGGTAATCGGAGGCTGTGTTTAACAGCAGTGAAACTATGCAAACATATGTTTACAAACTCACACAATTTGAGCATCACAATCCAAGTCTCAGTTATCCAAGTCGTGTGCTCAATACCTCCCAAACATGTCATTTTTTGCTAAAACTATGATAATTAAAATAGTTTGACACTCAACAAATGGATGAGTTGTGTTCCAGTGTCAAAGTTTACTTGTTTTCAGATTCTCTGTAGGCCTGAGCAATTATTCACAATTTTACCAAAGAAATGCAGAATGAACTAGTGCAATATCAAAATCACAAGAGGAGCAACATTTGTTTAAGGACTGTGTGTGTCCAATAATATCTGAATTAAGTGCTGTGGTGCTGCAGAGATAGAAGAAGTATTGTACAGACAAAAAATCTTTGTTTGCCATAAAACCCTTGCAAAAATCACACAATGATCATTTCAATGTATTTTTCAAGGACAATGAGAACAATGATGCAAAATGATAATTGCCTCCAATATTGCAACTCGTATCTCAATGGCAGTATCAGCTAAACAAATCCCCCACATAGTGCATCAACTGTCTTTGAAAAAGGATTGATAAATATGTGGATCCTGGGCAGAAACATAAGCATGTGAAAACAGGAATGTGATATTAATACCTCGGCTCTGTTTAAATGTTCCTCCAGGCGTGGGCTGTGGAGACCGGGAAGTTTCAGGAGGGAGTCGATGAACCTGATCCTGCAAAGTGGAAAGCTCAGCTCAGGTGTGCCCTGAACAAAAGCCGAGAATTCAACCTGGTCTACGATGGCACCAAAGAGGTTCCCATGAATCCTCTGAAGATATATGACGTCTGCGACATCCCGCAGCCCCTCAGTAACCAATGTAAGTCACTCTCTGTCGGACTTCATTTGTCCTAAGTTAAAAAAAAATTCTCTGTTTTACTAAATTTCTAAATACTTACCCCACAGGCTCCTCAGACGCCGGTTCTTGGACTCCACATGAGGAAGACGGTGGCGATGAAGATGTTCCAGATACACCAGAGTCTCTCCCTCCGTACCCATCAAACGGTGAATATCTTCCCTGTCATACATACATATATATTTTATTAATGGCAGTGCATCAGAAAGCAAAGCAATATGGTCTGACAGCTCTAAGCAGCAAATTAATCTTTCCTCCTTCCCTCCTCAGGCACCAGTCCCTCTCCTCTCATCATGTGGTCTCCGATGAGCTCAGGGTCCCCCATGCAGCCTCTCAGTTGTCCCCCTTCAAATGAGACCTGGCCCAAAGAGGAGCCTGTTAAAATCTGGCCTAAAGAGGAGCCCGTGGACGTGGAGATGCACCCCACGCCCCTGAGTGACATGCCTCCCGCTCCTCTGCCTGAACACTCCATGCCGCCCCCTCCTCTCCCGGACGCCCTGTTTGCCTCTCCAGAGATGTGGATCAGCTCTCTCCCAAGTGAGTGTGAACTTCCTCCACATCACACACACATTTTTTTTTTTTACTAAAGTTGACTTAATATTTCCTTAGTGTATCCTTCTTTTCTTTTTTTAATTGAAGCATAACTTCATCAGACATGTTTGTTGTGTCCCAGTGACAGACCTGGAGGTGCAGTTCCTGTACAGGGGGAAGGAGATGTGCCCCACCGCCAACGTCAGTAACCCGCAGGGCTGCAGGCTGTTCTACGGAGACCTCGGCCCCATGGTCAACCAGGAGGAGCTGTTCGGGCCGGTGAGCCTGGAACAGCTCCGCTTCCCGACCACCGAGCACATCACCAACGACAAGCAAAGGGTTTTCACCAACCGCCTGCTGGACGTGATGGACAGAGGCCTGATCCTGGAGGTCAACGGGCACGACATCTATGCGGTGCGGCTCTGCCAGTGCAAGGTGTACTGGTCTGGTCCCTGTGCTCCAAATCCAGCTGCTCCAAACCTCATAGAGCGCCAGAGGAAGGTCAAGCTCTTCTGCCTGGAGTCGTTTCTCAGCGGTAAATAGAATGCTCACTTTTATGGCACAGTTACTAAAAATCTTCAATTGTTTGCAGATATTTTTGGAGATTTAACACTCTGTCTGAGAAGGACTTCTAATAAATGTGTTTTTACGTGCAGGAGTGATAGCCCACCAGCGCGGCCAGACACCAAGCCCTCCTCACTTTGAAATCAGCCTGTGTTTTGGAGAGGAGTGGCCTGATGGGAGGCCCAGAGAGAGGAAGCTCATCATGGTTCAGGTGAGAAATGTGGTACAAATATCTGTGGGGATCACTGGACTAAAGCAGGTCACCAGTTAACCTATTCATCCTCCAACGTCTCTGATTATGCGTCTCCTTCTGGTCCTCCGTCCTGCAGATCGTTCCAGTGGTGGCCCGCATGATAAGCGAGATGTTTTCCGGAGACAACACGCGATCCTTCGACAGCGGCAGCGTTCGCCTGCAGATCTCAATCCCAGACATCAAAGACAACATAGTGACCCACTTAAAGCAGCTGTACTGCCTGCTGCAGACCCACCAGGGCCAGGACGGCTGGGCGCTGCCCCCCGGCCCGGGCCTGAACATCGTCCAGGCTCTGCAGGCACAGTGAAGCCGCCCACACTGTGAACTAACGTATATCCTGTATCACCGAGTTACCCACTGTTAGCAAAGAAGTACTTATGTGTAATCATATTTAGACGTGTGCACACCATACTGTAGGATTCTTACGCTTTTCTCTAGTAACGTGCTGCTGCTTTTCTGTATATAGAAGTAGCGCCTTCATGCATCATCGTGTGTGTGCAGGATCTGTGGACAGATTTGGTGACTGCATGGGCCAAAGTCCTGCTTTGCTGCAAGGGAACATTTAATTTAGTTAATGAGTTACAGAAATCTCCCCATGCCTTATTTAGCCAAAATGGGTTAGTGATTATCAAACTTAACTGCTGTCGTCAAACAGTGACCTCATATAAAAGTTTTGAAACTGCACATCTAGCATGTGGGCAAATATGAATTAAAGCATAGATGGATTTTTCCTCCATTCATTTATAACTAAACAATCCATCTGTGCTCGACCGTTTGAGGTTTAATTTCCGGCATCTATAATTTGGTGGTTCAGTTTTTTAAGTGTTCCCTGTTTGACAGAAGAAGCATCGGTTTCCTGGCCTGCAGCTTTGTCTCCTGTTTTATTTTTCATCTCTGTCGTAGGATATTTTTGTATCCATATCTTAGATTTTTAAGCCATTTATTGTATCCAGGCAGCCATTTGACTAAACAACATTCAGCTTCATGGATCTGTTTTAATATGGATGCCAAATGCACTTTGGGGTGCTGAATTCTATTTTACGTCTAGTTGAATTCATCCTGTGATTGTATGTTTATTTTATCAATAAAAAAGGACAAAATAACATTGTATGATGTGATACTTTAATGATGACAAACATAATTAACTTATCTTGGACTAAAGGAGTGAGGGACCTTATCAGCTTTGTATAATTCATTGTTGTACCAAAGTGTTTTGTTTACTTTTCAGCTGATTGTGTCGTGCAGCATTACTGACCTCCAGTGGTTTAGTTTAACAGCAGCAGGTCTCAGTAGTCATTTATAAACTTACAAAGTAATATTATCTCGATTAATGCCTGCACAAAACATCCTCAGTTGCTGTTGCTATCATTATTCTACGATTTAAGGTCATGTTACTGAGTGCCTCAAATGTAGTACCAAAATGAAACATAATTTGTTACATATAAGAAAAATCTTCATGATTGTTTTAATTGAAACCCAGTGACTTAAATGTAATACTCAAATATATGACTACATAAGCCACACAGGACATATCTTTTCATATTTTATTTTAGTTTTTTTAGTTTTGTTTGTTTTATAAACTTTTTTTTTTACACATTTGATGAAAATGTGACACACATGCATACATCTCCTAAAAATATTAATATAAAATAGAAATAAATCTACCAAGGCCAGGTTCATCTCTATATAAAGTCCAGATTGAATGCTTCATTCTCTGAATTTTCTGTATAAGTAACTACTGTTTCACAATTTTTTCTACTTGAAAACTGAATGTGAGTCTCTTTTGACAGTATTGATAGTGCAATATTCACATAATTAAAAATGTCCAAAAAGAAAAAAGTATGAGCAAAATGCTCTTTAAGTATCAAAGTAAAGGCTCTGATCAACGTGTGTCTGGATGAATGATTTGCTCTTCTAACTACACCACATTTAAATGGGACTACCTTTATGTTGTTCCTGTTCATTTAGGCTAAATATGGTCATGTTGTCACTTTATGTTTATTACATTACAGGAATGAGTTCTGGTTAATATTTGGCAGCGTGATTTCTTTATCTCTTCAATCTCTGTGGAGCTATTTTTAAACCACTGTTACGGAATTGTGACATGTTGTGGGAAGTTATTTTTGATAGTTTTTACTCTTTTTTGGGCCCACATTCTTGATTGTTGTTTTTGTTTGATGAGGAAGAAGAG
Organism: Serranus cabrilla; assembly: GCA_903364295.1. Lineage (NCBI taxonomy): Eukaryota > Metazoa > Chordata > Actinopteri > Perciformes > Serranidae > Serranus > Serranus cabrilla. Next base: position 283,722 of record CAFUXE010000683.1, read on the forward strand.
AAAAAAAGAGAATTGTCACTTTATAACCACAATCCTACATCCTTTTAAGATGGAAAAATAGCAAAGTGCTGATAGGCACAAGTTTATTTATAGACCTGGAGACCTTTAAGATTTTCCAGGTATAATATCCTCCGTATCTGGTGACCTTTGCTCAGACAGGATGCCACACTAAACATCTCACGCCCTGAACTGAGTCGACTCAGTGTCCCACAGATCACTCTGCCTCTGACAGCGGACTTTGTCCTTCTCCTTTATGAGGAAGTCTTGGGTGTATGTGGCCGACTGAGCTACAGGATTAAAATATGAGTTGTATTTGTATTAAAGAGTAAAGAAGAATACAGCCAGATTAATCTACCAGACATCAAAGGTAAGACCACCTCTCTCCACAATAACCTGACATGTTTGTGTGGTTTGTGTGATCCATCTGTAGTTCAGTCTCACTGCGTGTTTCACATCTTGGAACAAACAGAATACTTCTCTGACCTGTAAAATTATATAACCATTTATACTGTTTTGTGTTTTAAAGTCTTTGTTTTTACTGTATTCAATCTGATGATTTACCTTTGCATTGTCTTATAAGACCTTAAACAAACCTGTGTTTAAAACCTTCATCCAACAACATCTGAAACATATAAAAACTAGACTAGAGTCCCAGAGGACCCCAAGAAAAAACTGTTGTAGGAATCTGTGAGAAACTGTAAGAAATTATTAAGAATTATAAGTTATATAATTAGTGTCATATGAGGAAAAAAAAAGATTATTACTTTAGGAAAGTAACAGTTAGCAACTTAGCATTTTGTGTAAAACTAAAACAATTTTTTTTAAATATAAGTTGCAGATTTGATCCCACATAAAACACATTATTTATTATTTATCCTTTGATTGTGGTATCATTCAGTTTTAAGCTATTTAAAGTAAACATGAACTAAATTGTTTCATCTCTGTCTATTAAAGCACCAAATACATGGTGTTTTTTAAAGCGCTAGTTTAAATAGAAACAGAGAACTATGATATGAAGTCATTGGGAACAAAATGATTGACACAGTGGTGAACATTTGGTATAAAACCAGCAACAAAAAGCAAAGAAAATATCATCATTCGCGTGAGGGTTAAAGTATGCAACAAGATATTCCCCCGCCACCATAAAGATTTGGTTGCTAGGGTGATCACTGTGCTGTGTTGCCAGGTGATTATAAATAGCTGGTGATTATCAGGAAGCCATTAATTGATTTACTGTTACTTGACAGGGTGTTGTTTGAGCAAAGGCTAATTTTCTTTTCTGATATTTGCAAAACTTGTGTTATTCTCATCTTTTCTTTGTATTTAAACACTGATGAGACAACACACCTCCGGAAAAATAAAATGTATAGATTTATTTCAGAAGCTGGCTGCTGACACTTATGGTGTAACTCACAGGTGAGTTCAGTCGGGGCTCAACATGTTCGCCAACGACTCCAGCAGCTTCACCGGATCGTTCCAGTCCAAGTATGGATTATACAATTTGATGTGGTTGATTAAACAGTTCATTGATTGTTTCATTCATTAGCTGAGGATCAATGTTGTAATTTGTTGCATTTGTCGTGACAGTGGTTTCTCCACGATGGATGACGCGTCATCACATGCGTCAAGTGTGTCGAGGCCCAGTGCAAGGTCAATTTACTGTAAGTTACCTTTGCTTTACAGGATATGATCAGTAGTTTCACCTGCTCATGAGTAACACAGAGCTGTTTTATGGTTAGCAGTGCAGAGGCAGGAGTATGCAGTATCTGTAAACAAGATGATGGACAAGTTTCAGTACAGAGTGGAGGTAAAATACTTAACATTCACATGCGACCCGCTCTGAGTCACGCCGTGTTTAATGTCTTTAATGCCTCTCTGCTGCAGCACCTGTTCACCTGTGACCTCAATGGGAAGGAGCTGAGGAACGTGGCGGACTGCGTGGAGCGGCTGAAGCTGCTGGACGGGATGGGTCGTGTGTGGGGTCAGAACATGCTGCTCGAGGTGCGCGGGGCCGACCTGCTGCTCACAGACACTGAAACAAAGGTGAGAAGCACGTGAGAGCTAAAGACAGGCAGGTGGAGCGGTCTCCTCCAGCAGGACTGGGATCCTACCACAGGTGTAATGAGTCACTGAATGATTAGACAGAACAGTAGAATCATGAAAGCACCATGTTTAATGCAGTCAATCATGATTTCCCTTCTGAGAGGCTATAAACGCGCATGGGGGCCTTTGACACAGTTCTAGGCTGGATCTGGTACTTACTGGAACTTAATGCAACTTTGTGTCTGGACTACTACAATAAAAAATGAATTATTGTATGGGTTGTCATTGCAGGCAGCTGATAACAACCCATATTTTCATTTTTGGGTGGGTGGTGATGTAGTATAAGGTCAGAAAACACCTCTATGTGTCTTTCTGGAGGCAAACGATACGAGACATCGGTGGTATAACATGCTGTGTTTCCCACATAGACGAAAATAAAATTTAATTTGAAGATGCTTTGTGTTGTGTTGTCTCAGGAGGAGCTGGAGTCCGTGGCTTTCAGTGACATCCTGGAGCTGAAGGCCGTGCTGGGCGCTGGAGTGTTTAACTCGCTGCTCACAGTGTCGGTCCAGCCCGGAGGGAAACCCACCACCACTGTCTTCATGTTCCAGTGTGAGGAAGTCAGGGTGAGGACATGGAAAACACATGGAAACAGCTGTTATAGTGACTGTTCAGTGGAATAAATGTGTGAGTGAGTGTTTGTGTTGTTGTTAACAGGCCGATTATGTTCAAAAGAATCTCTCAGGAATACTGTCGCGCAGGAGAGACGATCCAAGGAGCAGGTAAGAACCTAAAGTCAGGAAAAACAGAACTTGATTATTGATAATATTCTTTAAAATGACTTTTTTTTGAAGCAGCAATGCAGGACTAGACGCAGGATCCCTTCAGAGTGAGCCTAAACAGCAGAAGCCTGCGGTTCCCCAAATTATGGCTCCTGACTACGGTGAGTCTGAGACAGGAGGCCTGTACCTGCTGCTCTGACTATCACTGATAAAGTCAAATCAATACAAACTTCCTTTGTGCAAATAGAGGAGGATGACGACCCCGAGCCTGAACTACCTGAACCTGAGGACGAGGAGGACCCACCTCCCAGATACGAGGTACCATCATCGCGGCCCTCCACCACAGAAGAAGAACCTCAGTCTCCTCCACGCCCATACACAGAGCTGGACAGGAATGTAGTGAGTGAATATTCATATTTAGTTTTTAGTACATATTCAACGTGGTTAGTAACATTTAGGAGGAGGAGGATGTGGAAATGAATTTCTTCTTCTTTACAGGATATCTTGAATCATATTTTAAGCGACATAGAAATCTTCATGGGGAAAGTAGCTGCAGTAGTGGCTAAAAATGCAAAGAAGAAGAAGAAGAAGAAGAAAGGAAAGGGTAATATTCAAAATTAAGTATGGCTGTATGTTAATGACAGTATTGTCTGTATATAAAAAGTGATTTTATACAAAATATCATCATGAATTTAATTTGATCCTTTAGTTGTGGACGGCATGCCCTCTGAGGCAGAGTTTGAAGAGTGTCTCCGAAAGATCAAATGTGGAATGAACCTTTTGGTACGTGTCCTGAAACACATTAAATACTATCATTATGATCGGTGTTACTAATGATCAGTGTGAACCACAGAGTGTGTGTGTAACAGTGTGTGTTGTCTCTAACAGGGGGAACTCAACGGAAGAATTAAAAATCCCAGCGCTCCTGATTTGGTTCACTCTTTGTTCTCCACATTAGCATTTGTAAGTGACTGCATCTTTAAAATTCAATTGTCTTTAACAGATTTAATATTGGGTGACATGTACACTATTATTTATGAATTTTAAAATGTATTATCACTGTTAAAAAGTTAAAAATACACTTTAAACATATTTATACTATACAAGAAATCTAATTTGATTATTGAGATTTTTGTCTTCGTATTTAGAACAAACATTTAACAAGTTATCTACCTCCTTCTTGTTGAATTGAACAAATTGAATGCATTTTTTTTAATATGATATCTGTGTTTGTAAAATGAGGTATTCATGAATATGTGTGATAATTTTATCCTTTATCCTGCTCCTGCACCTGAAAAACACAGTGATCTGTGTGTTTCCTCCACAGGTGGTGTCTCACTGCCCTGAGGATCTGCCACAGACCATCGTGGCGCCGCTGCTGACCCCCGTGTGTATCCGTCTCATGAGTGAAGAGGCGTCCACAGAAGAGGACCAGCTGTGGCAGTCTCTGGGAGACGCCTGGAACATCCCCAGGTGAGACACGGGACACTGTTGGACCAAATAAACTGCTGTTTTTTATCTGCATGAGAACAAAATCAAAGTGCCATTAGGGAAAGGTAACTTTAATACCATTAAGTATTGTATAGTTTTCAAGTACATGTATTTTACTTTAGTATTTCTATTTCATGCTGACGCTTGAGGTCTAACTGGATATAAAGTATTTAAAAATGTCTCCACTAGCAACATTTAAAATCTGCTATTGCCAGTTTTCTGTGGAGTTCTTTTACTTTAGATAGTTTATTTGACAGAGATTACAACCACACATTTTCACATGTAATTTCATGCCATGGTAATTGCTTAGGTAAAGTAGTATAAAGAGCAACAAAGTCCACACCGTGAGGAGGTCGAGGTGGATGCATGGGTCAAACAAACACGTCTGCCATAAAACTGCTGTTCATGTCCTGTACCAAACCAAAAGTCAATGCTGACTTATATACGCTGATTCTTCTAAACTAATTTATGTAACTAAAAATTGGGGCATTGAACGACACGCGAAAAGCTTATAGCTTGAAAGCCGCGCACTAACAATACGCCTAAATCATAAGCATGCAAAGGTACAAAAAGTGCAAGGCAAAGAAGACAAACATTTGGTTTTATCAAATAAAATGTTTTTGATAAATGTCAGGATAATAATCAGTTATAAATTTGCCAACATTACCAGCACCCAATGGCCAGAAGACGACGAAGACATCCCAACATACACTCTGGAGTTCTCTGACGGCTGGCAGCCTCCTGAGGTGAGAGAAGCACCTGAGCCCAGTGAACCAATGAGAAGGCAGGAGCATCACCAACCTGCACCAGCCAGCCAGGTACACCTTCAGCATGACACCGGCACCGGTAACCTGGCAGTTTGAGGAGAAAGTAGTAAAACATAACCAGACTTTTCTTTGTGTGTAGGCTGCAGCTGGGCGGACGCCTCAGCGACCAAAAAAAACACGGTAACCACAAGTACATTAAATATAATTCAATGTTGTGTGAATGTGCAACGTTTTACCTTTTCTGATGTGTTTTTTTTTTTAGCTCAGGTGAGTCAAAGTCCATGCGTGTTTTGTTTGACTTCATCTCAAGAAACAGCAGAGAGCTCACCGTCACAAAGGGAGAAATAGTTGAGGTGAGTATTAATGACATGAATCAAGTTCTCGTTCTTTTCTGTTTGAGTGCAAAGAGAAAACAACATGCTGGATATTATTTGCCCGTCTGTCCCCAGCTGCTGGACAAGTCCAAGCAGTGGTGGAAAGTGAGGAACAGCAGAGGGGAGGAAGGCTTCGTACCCAACAACGTCCTGCAGGCTCATGACGAGCAGCTGGTCGAGGTGGGTAACACTGACACGAGGCTTCAACAACTGGGTGAAGCTGGAAATGAAAGTGGGCCAAAGCAGCAACTTCCCTGTTAGAAAACTGGCCGTCGGTTTCAGATTACACTGGAGGGAATGCAGATTTCTGCACTTCAGTAAACAGAGCACTTACACAGTATGCTTGTGTGTAATTATGCGTCACTTCTCAGTGATTTTGACCTTTTGGCTGACATTTCCCAGAGTAAATCAGAGTGCAAATATGACCAGAATTATTAAACATGTAACTTTCCCAGCAGAATGGAGGTCCTCCCGTTCTCACGAAGAAATCCAAGCCTGCGGAGGTGAAAGCCTGGCTGGAAGACAAGGGCTTTAGTAAAATGTAAGTACATACAGTCATTACATTTGGCTGGGTTTGATTCATTTACCTGCAAAATCCTACTCAAGTCTGAGGTGTTTCTCTTAATATAAATTGTATTCCAATACACCAGAATGTGAAAAAGTTAATATTCCATCAGCCTGAAATAAAGCATGTGCATCCGTGACTGAAGTTACACATTTAAATAATCGAATAAACTACTTTTAGAGTGTATGATGAAGTAAATTCCCCCCCAAACACCGTTTCAAGGTTGTTAAAAAATGTCTAATGTGTTTTAAAAATGTTTTTGTGCCCTTTAGTGAAGGCATTATGGGCCTTTACTTTACAAAGGAACAAATGTAATGTGAGTCGTTCTTCTGTTTTTTAAACCCTGTCATGTAATTGGGACTGGATAGGAATTTTTATGGGGAATGGGATAGGACAGGAGGGAAAATCCACTCTCCCTCTAATGTGGGATTAGAGAGGATTCAGGATTCAGGAGAGTATTGAGTTGCATTATGGAAAATGTAGGATCCAGTGTTATTGGCGCCCTTTTAGGGACTAAATATCAGGAAATATTGTCTGCTTTTACAGTTGATTATACTGTTTTTTGGTGAATTATTAACTGCTATATTTCCCAAATGAACTTTTGAGTTTGGCTACCCGAGAACTGGCTAACAACAGATCTGTCTGACTGTTCCCTCGCAGCACTGTGCGCTGTCTGGGCGGGCTGAGCGGCTCCATGCTGCTGGGGATGACCAGAGAGGAGCTGAAGGCCGTGTGTCCAGAGGAAGGCGGCCGAGTCTTCTTCCAGTTACAAGCGGTTAAGTCCGCCATGGTGAGTGATTTAGCACACGTCATCGGTCTCCACGGATGAATGCTGGCACAAACACAGGCACCCCTCTGACTGTTTTGTGTCTCAACACTGTAGGCCGCCAGTTAAAAGAGAACAAGAAAACAACAACGAGGGAGGAGAAGAAATCATGGTGAACCAAAACAAGTCACTAAAATACTGCACACTTTCAGATAATATGAACAATAATAAGTGAGATCAGGTTTACAGCTGGTTTGGCCTTTTATCCTCTGACACTGTATTAAATAATATAAATGAGATTGTGAAATGTATATTGGTAGAGGAAGAAAACGCAATCAAATCAGATGGAGAGTTATTTGATGAAGTGTAAATTAAAGTGCATCTATCCAGCAGTACTTTGCCTCAGTGTAAAGTTAAACACTAAATCTAATGGTATATATCACAAAATGTGTCGAGCAAAAAGTAATCCCTGCGGTCATTACGTAACCTGTAAATAAAAGTTATCTGACACAAAACAGACTTTCAGTGGATAAACATGCTTTATTTCATTGTTTAGACATTACACATGAACCTCATCAGAAGCATCTGAATCTGTTAAACACTGGCAATCCATTTCAGGCAATAATATGGCTACAGATCAATGGACGTAAAATTAGGCAAAATAATAAAAAATCCCTTGTCAGAAAGTGACGAGACGAGTGTAAAAACAGAGACACTTTATGAGAAAAGTATCAGCTGTACATAAACATATCAAGTGTTAGTATCAGAATACTTGTAATTAATGCACAGTGAGGTTAGTACATAGAAATAAACTGATGTGAAATATGAATATAGTATACAATATATTTGAATAACTGGTAGGTTTTTGTGTTGGCATCCAATACTCATTTCTCATGTGCCATTATTTACTGGGATTAATTGATTAGTTGATTGTCAAAAGAATAAGAGCAACTTTTGTGCTGGTTGATGGGGTAAAAATGAACAGGGTGGCCCGCTCTTAGTCAACTAATCAGTTGTTTTGTCCTTCGTCGACTTAGATTTCTTGAGTTGATTAATCATTTTATAATTCTTTTTTCATGCTGAAAA
>CAFUXE010000683.1:291766-332607 GCA_903364295.1 Serranus cabrilla
CAGTGGATTAATCAATAGTGAAAGTAAGTATTAGTTGTGGTGTGCTCTTGCTGAACAGCAACATGACAACATATCAGAGATTATTATCTGTGAGGTAGGCTGCACTTTGTGATGAGTGCAGACGAGTAGCTCCGTCTAAAAGACAACATGGAACCATGAACGGGACGCAAACACTGTAAACAGCTGAATGGATGGAAGCGGTTCAGATCAGTTCAGATTCTAAATGGGCGTTTTCACAACCGGAGTTTGTTTGCACTGGTTCAAACCAGTTGGGAGAGTTTTCCACTTGATTCAGTTTCTTTTCACACAGAGAAAAATTAACCTGTGAGAACGCTCGCTCAGCTTATAGGTCAGATGTGTCTGGGACTGGAGCAAGAAAGTGAACACAGAAAGAAGGTGCTGTAGTGCATATTTCTGTCAGGGAAATGTTGTACTGCAACTCTCAAGCTAGCTGCTAGAACTACTACACCGGCTGCTACAGTACGCATGCTCCGCCGCATCCCAGAATACAAAGTGCAGGCGGATAAAGGAGCCAAGCTCTGATCTCGCTCCCACCCCACTGAACTGATCCAGAGCTCGTTTGGAACCGGTCCAGTTGTTTCTGTCTGCTTCCGAATGTTATTTCAACCAAATTAAACCAGGCAGGTGTGAAAACGCCCTTAGTTATGACTCAGCGTAGCAGGGTACACTGTCATCAAACACTTATTCCCATAAGTTCCTTAAAACATGTGGTTGTTCAACATTCAAACTTGGAAAGGCCACTAACAGAATCAAGCTGCAATACATAATTCAACTTTGTGCTTCGGTCTAAAGACTGATGCTATTGGACAAGTCAGTGTAGCTCAATGGCTGAAAGAGTCTCTGCAACAAACAAAAAACAGATCAGACATAAAAAAAAAAAAAAGGTACGTTTTTATGTGTGTGGAGGTCAGTGTCGGATTGGCTACCGTAGCGCAGTAAGTGTGCTGTTAAAATGAACGGAGGATGGTCAGGAATAAAAAACAAAGAGTGAAAAAAATGCTACCATCATATTCAATTGGCAGGACAGACATTCAAATATGGTGTCTGATGAACAAATTAAAAAGGCTAACAAAGATTAAACTATATTGGAAAACCTATTTTCATGACAATGCTAATTCACAATGATCAACAGCAACACAACTTAACCTCAACATCAATATATTGTGAATATAAAATTTCTTATCTCTATATCCCCTTAAAAAAATACACTTTATACATGAAATCCAACAAAAACGCACTTTTCCTCATGTTCGGTGCACAACTGTGGTGCATCCCGTGAACACTTAGAAGCTACTGTATTCCTGCTGAACTAATACGGGTTCTCATCTTTCATCCTAATCATCTATAAAGCAAAATAGTCATATACTGTATACTGAGACATTAAAGTTGGTTATTCAAATAAAGGCTGACGTTTTCTGATTCAAATATTACACGACAGTAGAATCTAGGTTTAAGAAGAACGCTCACATTTTGACGTGAAGTTGGACCGTGTCCAGTGGCAGGTAGAGTGGTGTGATGATGTGGGGAGTGTACAATACAAAGTGTGATCCCAGCTTTGATCAGATTTGGGGCGAGTTTATAAAAACAAAATGCTACAAGAACCATGCAACAGTCTTAACCATGTCCCAGCATGGTTTGCTTGTTTCTACATGGTGAACAATGCTGAATTTAAATCTGTTTTTCTGCAAAACAGATTCCTGACTCCAAAGCTGGTCGGCTGCCCTGAATTAGTTAAGATGCTTTAAATTACAGCTCGCTGTAAACAACTCATTCTCTTCTGCCATCCATTACTCATGCAGGCATGCAACAAAAGCACTTAGAAGCAGAGAAACAAATCAGTTTTCCTCGTCAAACCAAAGGCCAGGGTAAAAAGCTATTTTACACCGAGCATGCAGCGAGGTGGTTTCAGTTCCGTCGGTGTGGATATTACAACAGCATAGAGGACTTCTGTTCAAGACCGAGGAAAAGTATGCAGTACGGGTGATACAGAGCAAAACTGGGCATTTTTAGCCCGAAGCTAAAAATGAAAAGGCACTGTGAAGTCTTGGCTTGGTGCATATGTACAGTGCACTGCATGCAAAGGGGGGAAAACTCCACAACTTTCTGGTTTGTCCATTCAAAGGAATGAGTTAAATCAGGGACTAAAGGAGGGACAGAGGGTCTGTATCTTCACAGCCACAGTGAGGCAACGGTAAAGATGTTTAGACGACACAGAATCCAGTCACACTTATTTGTGCTGTGGTTCTAATCTACAATGCCCATTTCCTCTTTTTATCTCTTATACCACAGAAATACAATCAAACCAAGATGATTTTGAACATTTACTGGACTAAAGACGAGTTTTTGCTTCGTGGAATGTTTGCAGTCAACCACCAGGAAATTTGCTTCCCTCGTCACTCGAGGGTTGTGGAGTTTCTCTCTGAGCTCATTAAAATCACGGAAGAACGATTGTTTGTGTGCAATTTGGCAAATAAAAGATCTGAAACCACACCAGGCACCATGCATGGCTGATATCCAGACAGACGCTACACTCTATTCTTTCTTTCTGATTCAGTTATTGAACACGCTTTAGGCTGCCCTGAAGTGGCTTAAAACATGAAACCTGTCAAAGTGTGTTGTGCTGGTACGTCCAACTTTTACCTCTAATATTCCAACAAAACGTATTCATTATAAGTTTGTATAATGAAGATGGTAGATGCACTAGTTTGTGCTAAGCAGCTTGACTGTATAGTGGAAGATAATCAACGTTCAGAGCTGCAAAGAAAGTTTCAATGTGCTGGTTGTCAGTGTTCCTGTAGTACATGAATACTACACAGATAGTACATGCTATATCATGTGTCTATGAAAACCTCTCGCTGACTAACAGAATAAATCACAGGATCATTCGATGGCTTTGGCAGGACGTGATGGCGAGTCGAACGAATGGACCGAGAAATAAAGACGACGTTGCCCTGAAGCGTCTCTGATGAGCAATTTTCATTCACAAGAACCCCTGGTGGTGCTCCTCTCTGCTAACATTCATGATGCTGACTGAGACTGAACTCACCACAGAGAGCAACAGAAACAGAGGTTAAAAAATGGAAATTAACTTGAAACTTTTAATATTTTTTGGGGGTTAAAACTTTCCTGCTACAAGAAACCAACAACGTGGAGGCTGAAGTGCTCTGGCAGCACTGTATCCTTGGCTTTTTGGTAGCTGTGTGTGCGGCATACTTCAATAGTGATGGTTGGTGACGGTTATACTGTGTGTATGATGCAATAGTTACCCACACACCACCTCTCTTCAGTGTCATGCTGGGTGGACCACAGGGTGAGGGATTTACAGGACGAGTGCTGGGGCTTCAGCGCTGTCCTGGCAGAGGGCCCATGGACAGAGAGTCCTCCTCGTCGATGGGCTCCAGCTCTTCAGTGCGCACGGCGTGCGTGATGAGCTGCAGCTCCTCAGAGAGGGTCTCGCTGCGGTACGCCACACGGATGTCAGGGACGTTGGTGCGACGGATGTCGTTGCTCTCAGGACCCTCCCTGGAATAACTGGGGCCCAACCAGTAGCTTTTGGCCTGGAATCAACAGAAGATACATGAGTGGGAAGCTCAGATATGACAAACGATACGTGACTGAGTGAATATATGACTATATATATAATTTTACTCATCATTCTACAACTAAGGACACAACAGAGAATAATGTGGACTGTGTCACATTCTAGAAAATAAATACATCCAGTGGCCACTTCATTGGGTACAACTTTAAAGTGTAATACTTTTCAGTTGATTTCATGTGATTCATTCGTACATCAACATATTTCTTTTTTAACTCATGTTTTTGTGTTATGACCAGAACACAAATACTACCCAGCCAAAAAGCTATTTTTTAAAGTTTTGCAACTGTTGCAAAGATGCATTTTTTAAATTGCATCTACACTGATCAATGCTTACTGTCTGTATGTGTTCCTGTTTCACTACATGCAGATTTCCCTCACTCACTAGAGTGTACGGGATATAAAATCAGTCAATCAATATATAGGCAACAAACACTGGTTTTCTTCCCATGAATGCCACTATTCAGTAAATCAGTAATTTTGGTACATTTCTGCTGTCAGTTGGTGGTAACAGACAGTGAGGTTCTGCAGTCAGACAGCAGCAGACTGAAGTTCACAGAGCCTCGATTGATTAATCAATTAACAAGCAGTAAATAACTTTAAAACAGATATACAGCGGGATATTTGTATGATTTAAACAGTTGTCTTTGCAGAAAATGCCTCACTAAATGTGACGGGGAAACTGAGTCAGTAGGGAATGTGCAACAGAACATCTCTGTCACGTCTCGCTGCCAGTGGAGATTTCCAGTAATGCTTGTTTAAATAAACAAAAAGAGAGGAGATATAAAGTGTTCACCTTGTGTGAAAACCCGCTCATGAGGACACTGTTTCTTGCCAGCTCACACATGTCACAGGAACTCAGTTTCCACACCTGAGTGGCGATGCTGTACTCCTCCATCAGAGGCTCCTGGGTGCAGAAAAACCAACAGAGAAAACTGTAAGTTTACCCTCATCACTTCGGATCATGTTTTTGTACCATAACTATAGGCTGAGTGTAGATTCAGAAAGACTTCCTGCATGCTGACCTTGGTGAAGTGGAACTGAAGAGGATCATCAGTGGACAGAGAGACCATGAGGCCTCTGGACAGGTACTCTGGCAGCGGGTTGCGATGGTAACTGAGGAACAGGCTGTTGTTACTCAGTGGGGACATGGCGATGCCAATTTGAGCCAAGTAGTAAAGATACTGCAGCACCGGGGCCTGATGAGGTCAAAATATCAAATAGAGAGAGAGCATATGAGACTTAATTAATCTGTTCGGCTTTATGCTTGTTTGTTAATAAAATTAAAGAAACATGAAATCTTTTAGCAAGATTTTCAAATGGGTTTTGGAGGATTTGTAAGAACAAGAATGTTATTTCTGCAAACCAAACCGTTCATTTGATGTATTTGAGAAACAATCGGGTACGAGCTGTCCTGACCTTTCTGAGCAGCAGTCCATGGGAGATGTTCTGTGATAACATGTAACCTGACACCAGGTGGTGGACCGGCCCGGCTTCACCACAGTGAGGACGCAGCACAAACGTGTGAAAGCCTCTCCGCCTGTGTCAGACAAACATGTTTACAAAAACATCAGTAAAACATCCATTTCTGTGTGTTTTTATGGGATTCGGTGGGAATCACCAGAGGCTGTATGCTGAGAACTGCAAGAACAAATATTACAATTTATTACTTTTTTCAACTGCATGTTATGCCCCCAAAGGAATACTTTGTCAGCATCTGTTTAATCTAAAACATTCCAGTCTGTTTGTTTAACTTTAATCATTTTTAGTAGTCCAATAGTCCCATATTTCAAAAAGGATTAGCAAAATATCACATCTGCTTTATTTACATTTTAGATAATGTCCCAACCTTTTGGGAATTTGGGTTGTACAATAAATTATGCAGCATCTTCTGCAACTAGGGAGTTTGGAAGTTAATAATGGTTAAAATCAGAATTAAATTAATTTAGACATCTCAACTCAGCACCATCTAGTGGACTGAAAACACGTTTACTTTAGTATTAAAAAGTAACATTTGCATTTGCAATATTATAGTTATGTATATATGTTATAGAATAGAATATCAATATGCTGTCCGTGCATCAATTCAGCATATTGGAACACTGTTTTTTTCTCACCCACTAATGATTCTGTGTGAGGTCTATAAAGGATTCTTGTGTGCTATAAATGCAGCGGGCTGATACCTTCGCAGGTGGTTGAGCACAGTCATGTTGGCGTAGGTGTAGTAGAGGTAGTAGGAGTAGGGCGGGTTGTCCTCTTCGGTCCAGTTGTCCGGCAGCGGACTGTCCAGATTGAAAATGTGGTGTTCCGGCTTAGACTCATCGTCCACGCTGTCGAAGCCCACCACCTGTGGACACACATGCAACAAACACTCAGTCTCTGTGAGTGTAAAGCGTCAGGAATGCTTGAATTACATGTGGTGTGATACTCACGTGCTCCAGGAAGAGATGCAGCTCGGGGTGACTGCGCGGGTTGATCGTGACTTCAAACAGAGGCATGAAGATATTCTCCAACATCTCCTGGAAGTTAGCCAGCTGCTTCTTTGTGTGGTACACGTCACTGGAGAGCGTGTGATTGAAGAGTGACATTAGCTGTTGTCAAACAGTAAATCCACAAACCATCATACAAGATACAATTATCAGAACAACACAAACATTAAACAGTTAGATAAAGGTTTTTTAAATGCTCATGCCTGTTATAAGAACAAGTAGGCCTGTGTTTAAGTCTACACTAGTTAAGGAGTAAAGCTGCAACAAGGAAGGAAAGATACAGCAGTCTGTCTTTTTATGTACATGTATTCTCTCATACAGGGACATAAACCACAGAAATCCCTTATAATCCATTACATTATTACAGCCATATACAGTGTTGCCCATAGGGTTGGAATCATTGTGTTTTCAGACACAATCCTTTATTTATTACTATTTAAATGCATCAGTAATCACTTTTGACCAGGTGCAATGATTACATTACATTACATGCACACTGTATCTGTGAAGAATAAATCACATTGTCACAATCATTTCATAGAGAGAGGTAAAATAATTTTATTCCAAATTCATGAGCAACAGTGTGTTTGGCCATTATGTGTTTGACTTGCAGTGACAACAGAATGGCTCCAAGGTAAATCAAGCTGGATGGAGAACTTACAAAAGGCGGGGCACCTGGATAAGCCAGCGAACATTATCGGAGTACACTCGGTGTTTGAGGGCCCACTGAGCCAGCTTATCCCATTCGTCCCGGGAGCGCCCGTAGATGGACAGACGCAGCTCAGAGTTCTGGTACTTACTCTCCTCCAAGTCATACATCACCTCCTGGAAGAGAATATTAAAGCATCAGCTTATGTATGTATTCCTAGTGTGTTGAATGAGTAATATGAATTCTTTCACACCTTGACTATGTGTGCAAAGTATTTTCCTTCGATGTGGTTGTCAGTCTTGATGAAGATCTCTCTCAGGATGGATTCTCCAATGGGGTTGTATTTGGCGTTGAACTTGTCAAACCGATGGAACGTGTTGCGGTCCTGATAAGTAAAGGAAAACAGTCAAACCTCATTTCTAGGTATCTCTCTGTACACAAGATCTTTAAACATTTATCACAACTTCAGTTAATGTTCCCTGCTGCTCCCATTTCTTACCGCATGCATGTCCAGAGTGTCTACACTCAGGTCGAAGGCCGTCAGGTTCATGCTCTCGAACACCTGCTTGAGGGTCTGACCACGTCCGCGCTCAATGTGCACGATCTCCTCTGGGTATTTCTTCATGGCTCTCTTGATGAATCGCAGCAGGTGCTTCTGGTTCATGCAGGAGGACGCATGTATGTGAGTGTCCACCTGGAGTCAAAGCAATGTGAAAGGCAGTTATGACCTTGGATCTCTCTTGTTATCTTTTAAAAAGTCTTTGCCGCTGGCTTTGCAATGGAGTTAAATAATTTAATTAAATTTAATTTAATTTTCATATTTTGTCATGTAACGACAGTGAATTGTTGTTCAAAAATAGAGACAGACTTTGCCCTCTTGCCTTTCGTATGTTGTAGAAGTCTCTATGAGGAACTTTCTTCTGAGCTGCCAGCTCCTTCATCTCATTCAGGAGGATGTGCATCTGGAATTTAGAGCTCAGGTACTGCAGGCGGCGGTAGCAGAAGGACTTTCTGTAACACCATACAGAGAAAACACAGATATTCGCTTAAAACTAGAAGGGCACTTGGAGAGAGAGAGCTTAGTTTGAGAAAAAAAAGCGTCAAATATCTTGCAATGTTTATAAAAAAAATGTATCTGCTCTGTGATCTGCTCAAAAATTGAATCGTTTCATCCTTAGCTCATGCTATAACCTTCTATCAAGTTTCATTACAAAACAGTACAATTTATAGAACAATGGTATCATAGACTCACACTGGGCCGTTGATAATGAGAGCCATCATAACATTCATGTCTCCAATGTACTCCGTCAGGTCAGGATAGGGCAGTTCAAGTTCTGTGCTTCTGTAAATGAGAACAGTGGAAAAGTTACAAAAACAGACTAATTTTTATTAAATGAGCGTGTCATTTTACAGGCACATACTTGTCCATGTTGGTTTTCTTGGTGTAGACGTGGACGACTCCGCCAACCATCTTGCAGCCATATCCTGTGTCTGCTGGCATGTTTTTGGGGTCTTTATCATAGGGGTGTGTCTTTGATACAGGTGGGTGGACGGGGGCGTCTGGGAAAGGAGGAAATTGATTTTAATCATGTTACATCATCCATGCTAAAAAAATATCTCTTGAAATAATAAACAATGACACGGTAACTGCTCAGATAAAAGAGACACAGTGTAGGAGTTTTTATTACATAGTGTTCCCGGGAGACTACTTTGTTTTCATTTAATAATTGCACCTAGATTAGAACTTGGAAGCTTAATAACAACAAATCAAAATAAATTGAAAAAACGGCTGTCGAGGGAGTATTTCCCATGCACCCTACTGCGCAGCTGTTTTGCCCACTAGTTCAGGGTGTGGACCAGGTAATTAGTTCAGCAAGTTCTTTCTTTCTGGTATTTCATAGCTGTCTCAGTATTAATATATATATATATATATCCATCTATGTGTTGCCTGAAAGGCTCTTCTTAAAGACTGTCAGGCCTTTTCCTGTTTGAACATGCTGATTAGTTTTGGTCCAGGAAAACCCCTTTGAAAGGAAAGCTCTGATGTTACCATGGCGCCAATTATATCATGAGACAAGCTTGCAGAGAGCTGAAACACTTTGCTAATGTAGTGAGTAACCCCTGTTATAATAAAAGGGAGTAGAGAGACAAGAATCCAATAGAACTGTTTGGTCCTTCACGGCTAATGAAGGATTCAGAGCTACAGTTAATGATTATTTTAACCATTGATTTATCTGCAAATTATTATCTCAGTGAATTGATTAATAGTTTTGTTCGTAAAACGTCAGAGACTAATGACGAATGGCGATCACAATGTCCCTGTGCTGAAGGTGACACTTTAACTTATTTTGTCTAATGAACTGTCTTAAAGCAAAGTCATTCAGTTTCCCAAGACAAAGAAAAGCAGTATCCCCAAACAAGATAGACAGCATCTCTAATAATGAACCAATCAAAAATCTTAATTTCTTATTAAGTATCTAACCAAATAACTGTAAGTGTTCTAGCTCCAATTTTCAGTTTAGTCCCTGATGTCTCTTGTATATAAACAGCCCACTGATGCAATCTTTCCGGATGTTCTTACATACACTATGAAAAGAAACAAGCTTCCGCCACAGAATAAACAGGTATTCTTGAAATACTTGTAGCCTCTGTGTTCACAGGTATTCCCAAAACAAAATGGGACCTAAAGAAGTGGGATTTTCCTGTGCTACTGTATATGAAGTAACCAAAAAAGCCTCATTGTGGTATACAACATCTGGACTGAAGAATGTGTCTCCGTCCTTTCTGATACACACGTTTTAACAGAGAATTTCAATGTCTGGTGTGTGCATGAGTTACCAGCATCTACAGGGGTCTCGGCTATATCATCATAGTGTGCCAGCTCCAGAGGCTTCATCCCGAGGTCCTGCAGGGAGTGAGCCGTGGTTTTACAAAAGGACTGCATGGATCGCTTGATGTACTTCTCCCGGATGAATAATGCCTTCACCACACACTTTGCAGCATCGACCAGGTCAGTGAAGGGAACCTGGGAAGTTATTAACACAAAGTAATGAAAATGGGAATCTAACTTACTGGAGTTAAAGTTTAACTGCTGATGAAAACACAAAAATCATACAATCAAAACAGCTCCTCACCCCACACTTTTCCTCTCCAGATATAGAGACTCGCTGGTAGTCTCTCTCCATTGGCAGTACCCTCTCTTTAAAGCCATAATCAACAGTGTCCTCACTCTTCTCCTTCAATAACCTAAATGGGTAGAGACAGAGTTTAAAACAAGAAGAAGGTAGGCAGAGGCAGATCGGATAAAGATACACAGAGAGATGGAAAGCAGGTGGATATAAAGAGGAGCAGAAAAGTAAATGAAGTAGAAGATAATCCAGATGTTATTGCTACTCACACCTGCAATTACCACCTATTGCCACAGGTGTCGCCAAAGACAACAAAACAGAGGTCTTAGCAATTGTAACTTTGTGTCAACAAATGTCAATAAATATGAATACTTTTCAAACCCAGTGAGTTGTGAGTGTATTTCTGTTATATGTTAGTTAACCTACAGAGCTGGCCAACAACCAGGACTTTAAGAATTTTCTCAGGGTTCACAGGAGATCGCCAAGGAAACAGGTAGTCCAATCAAGATCAACAAAACACGCAAATGCAGACTCAAGACTTTCAAACTAAAGAAACTTGCTGTCTTAAGAGAGCGAAAAAACAACAACAAATAATAATTTTAGCCTGGATATTAACAAGTCGTAGTTGTTGTAGCTGTAGATTTCTAAGAAAACAAGCTAAACAGAGATTTACTGAAAACACTGAATAACACGACTCAAAATATACATACTGAACAGATCTCACTCACTCAAGGTCTGCAGCACTGTCGATTTTCATGAAGTCCTGTTTGGCACGAAGCAAGATCTCTGGCTCAAGCCTTGGGGTGATATGCAGCAGCGCAGGATAGTGTGGGCAAGGCAGAGGGCAGACGGGCATCAGAGGTAGTGAGAAGAAATTAAGCACACAAAAGGAGCACTAACATGAACACACACTCAAACAAGCACTCTCTCTCATACACAAACAAAGCATATTGCATATTAAGTGATTGGTACACACACAAAATATCATCAGTTAGTGGTAGAACACCCTGAGGGGCAAACAGGGGCTTGCAAGGGAGGCATATGACAGAATCACCAAACAATCAGCTTAGTGCTGCGGATAGCGTGGACCAGGGCAACAAAGACAGACCCCACCTCCTTGTAAAAGTTTGTTCACAGGAAGAATAAACACCACAGCAGGTGCAATGTGCTGGCTAGCCCAGTTAGCTAACCATATTGATTGCTGGGGTTAGTTAGATTACAAACTGGCATGTTGGAGGCTGATAAGCGTGTAAACATGAGTGAAAGCAAGGCTGTGTGTAAGAGACGGGGGCGGGGGAGAGCTCTGTCTGTCAGAGATATTGTTTAGAGTTTATTTAACTGGCCTTGTGTGTGCGCTGTGTTTGCATTTCCTCACTTAATGTCCTGGCTGATTTGCCTCTCTAGGCGGTGCCGTCGCTCTTCCAGCTGTTCGATGGGGCTGTCCTCCGGGAACTCGTACGGAGCGCTTCGCATCTCGCTTTCCGCCATGCTGCGTGTGAACAGCTCCTATTTGCAAACGTAAGTCATATTGTTTATGGTGTCATAAATCAGGGAAACGGGTCAAATCTCATGCACCTATGGATAAATGTGAGACTCTGGTCTCACACCAAACTACCTGCTACATTTGCCTACAATAACGCCATAAAGGGCCAAGGCTGATATTGAACTGTGTGATTCCCAGGAAGAAAACTTTAATGACCTTGTGAAATAGTATCTAATGTTTCTGCACATTTAGTAAATCTACGAAAACAAAATCTTGTGTTTAAACACTGTTTAACAGTAATATAAAACATACAGTTGCTAAATGTTGACCTATTTAGTTATCCAATTAAATTAGATTCTAATGTAATCAGTGTGGCTTTGAATTCATACCTCAGCAATCTCTTTGTACTTTTCTTCCATTGATGTTCGCAGGTCGATCGGGTAGTGTGTGAGAGAAACAGGCGTCCCTGGAAGCGATCTCTGGGGCTTGAGGGGTTTGGGCCCGGATGCACCACACAGGTCTGTAGGCGGACAGAGGCAGAGTTACAGCATGTGATACTAACATACGGAGTCGCACTGACTGTACTTTAAGGTCCTGGTGCTGACTAAAAGTAGAGGCGATGGAGTACAATTAACAAGCATCAAACTGCCAAAACAGATCCTATTGAAAACAATCACGGTCAAATTCATACGTGTGCCAAAAAAGGCTGAGAGGCAAGAAAAGCAGGAAGAGCTTAATATTTAAAATATCTGTAATAAATGAATGTGTCTGCCTTGTAGTAATCTAGGAATCTCATCAGCGAGCGGATGCTCAAGTAAAACATCAGTAAAGTAAAAATACCTCAAATTGACTAAAGTGTTCTTTCCACATAGCATAGTGGCCATGGAAAAGAGCCATGTACATTTACCAGATAATACAGGTCACAACATACTGTGTTGTGTGCGCTTATGCAAAGCATTGATTGTTAGATTGATAAGTTCACTATGTAAATGTTTACTATCAAAACATCTCTGACAGTCTCTCCAAACACACCAACACACATATATAACTTGGCTTTTTATAGTGTACAATTAGTCACAGTGTACAGCCAACTGCATACCAAATCATGTGCAATGTGTAGTAACGGACAGAACGTGTGGGGGTTCAGATACACAAAGACCATCTGGGTGTTTGTCGGCTCACAGCTAATTAAACGCCAAGGGTGCCAAACTCCCTGCAAACTTAGAAATTGTTCATCAGTTCACAGTCTGTTGAAAACAGAGACAAACAAATATGTAACAGCAGAAAAAGCTAACCAGTACTATCACAGACAAAAATAGGAAAGAAATTACATCTGGTTAACCAAAGGTTGCAACAAACGGTGGTTTGAGTGGGAAAAGTGAGCTAAATTTGGGCTTTCTAAAACCACAGACCATGTTTACACTACAGCTCAGACTCCTGTGGGCCTTAAAACTAACAGAAGTGCACATTCATTCACTTCAAAAGGATAAACTCTGGACAAACTGCTAATACAAATAACTGCTCTTATTATATAAACAGGTCACCAAAGAATTTGCAATCATTGCATTCTGTTTTTTTTTAAATTACATTTCTTTAAGCATCCTAACATTTTTGGAATCAGGGATAAAAAAATCTTCCAATTATTACAGAAGTTTCTGTAACACATCTCTCTCTCATCTCAATCTCACAGTTCACAACCGCAGACAGACTACGGCTACAGGGTGTTTTCAAGATTGAGCAATCTTTGACCAAGAGCTTCCTTAGTTTCCGTCCTTCAGCTACACGGACACATTAGTCCATTTCTCTTAAATATATCAAAACACAAAGACATCAGTCGCAAACAGTCAGCCAGAAGTTAAACACATGCAAATAGGGCATAACCATGATTACCTATGAAGCTCTGGTGACAGTGACTGTGGCTTTATGAAAATCCTTGTATTATGTCCAAGAACAGAAGCCGGCTTAAGGAAAGACAGCTGTACCAATAGATAGTGTGTCACTTCAATCACACACAGGCATGCACACATACTTGAAACAGAATTACCCTAACCCACATGTACACACTGACATGTGCACACACACACACACACCTGACAATGACACAGAGGGGCCTTCCTCCTACCTAGACCTGCTGGAAACAGATGACGCCCAGCTCCACTCCAGACTAAAGCAAAGACGAGAGGGAAACTACCAAAAGACAAAGTCCTTTTGTCTCCAGAGACTGATGGACACAGAGGAACATCAGATTTACTGAGATTTACAGAGATGGATTACACGTAATGAGAACTATCATTTAAAGAGCACCATGGTTATGTGCACATACAGTAGTTCACTCGCTCATAGTCAATGGCTGTGGGAGTGGTGTGTTCACTGACTCTCCTCTGTAATTGATGCCATTATTGGTTCTGTGTCTGGCCTAGGACAATTAGTCTTTGCCATCTGCTGTCTGGCTCCAAGGCCGAGGAGTTCGGAAGAGACAGAGGGTAACTTTCCACGGGCATGCTGACAGTGCCATGACACTATAAAACATTTCAATATTGCTCATAGAAGTTTTAAAGGATGTGGGTTTAGGCTTTGCCACAATCTGCTGACTATCATATGGTGAAGGGCGTATTGAGTGTTTGAACCTGCATGCATCAGCATAGGCCAATAAATACTGGATTTTTGAGGTGGATAACTACAGGAATTAAATAGAAAACTCACAAACATAAATAATTTTTGTACTGAGCAGAACATGTTATCGTTAAAGCATTAACACTTTCTAAATGACCTTGAACATATGTTTGTCATATCTGTGATGACATTTCTCACAACATATATGTCCACACAAATATTTCTGTGATAAACTGTCAGCCAGGCATATGGGAGCACCATGAATGTAGGAAGAGACATAGATTGCCTCACAGTATCGCAAATCCAGTGTATTGCAATATATTGATACAAAACCCCTGTATCATGATACGTATTATTATGCCAGATTCTTGGTACATGGACAAACAGATGACTTCAAGTGTACAGACACACCCAAACAGAGTCATCCCCAATATAGTATCCATGTAATCCCCCAGCCTGTCCACCACAGATGACTCTTAATCCAGCACCCCCGACTCTATTTATGCCAGTGACATCATCACAGACCTGTATAGCTGTAATGATAGAGCATGTTGCATGCTGCACAGATTATAAAGCCCTGTGAGGCAAACAGCCGTGATTGAATGTGAATTTTTGATAGAGGGCTATAAAAATACAACGGCTTGACTTGACTAGGAGTAGGGACTAGCCTGCAGTTAACCACAAGCACACAGGGAGAAACTGCAGCAGACTAGAAAATTAAAAATAAAAAGGACAGCAGAAGAAAGAAACTTTGCATCACAGATTCTCTCTGTGCCTCTGGGTTCAAACTCTGCTCTGCACCGTGAGACTTCTTTCACTTACATGACATGCAAAACCAAGAAAAACACAGCCAAGAGACGGCCATCAAAAACAACAAGAGAAGCACTATGACTAAGTTTATGATGAGAAGTTTCAAGAAAGACTAATTAGTCATAAAGGCCTGGATGATTTATTCAGTCACTGTTTAATTAAAAATGTCGAAGTAGCAGCTAGACATGTAAACAAAAAAGGGCGCTGGTCATTTGTATTGACAGTGTTGTAGCTAAAATTTGATAAAGATAAATATCTTTAATGTCTGGGACATGACGGAGTCAAACCATAAAAACACTTTGACTCTAGACTGTGGGCTCGTCCTTAATACAAATTTAATCTGTGTGTCTCATTTGGGAAAGAGAGCGTGGATCAATATAGAACAAAACACCCTCATGTTCTTTTTTGGTAGTATTTCTGGAAATCCTGGACACTAGAACTTTTCTTTTTTATTTTTTTGTGTCAAACCTCAGTACACATCCAGAGTGCACGCAGTTGTGATTTGGCACACAGCTCTAGCTTTCCTCAAACACAAACTGTTTACTGTGCGAGTGCATCTTATCTGTTTTAGAATTTGATACCTCAACCTTTTATCTTCATGAAGCCACTGTGAGTTAATTTCTTAGACCAGTGAGTATTATTGACAAAGCCCTCTATCTCAGCTTTCTCTCAAATCTGGGACCTGAGTCTGCACACCGCCCACATACACTGCCCACCTGTGCTTTTGAACCCTACCAGGGACACAGTCATCTAGAATCTGTAGAGCTGCCTCTGCTCTGTGAGGATCAATACGTTCCCTCCAGCTCGTCTCATCCTTCTCGTCCCTCAGGCTGAAAGTAACAGCAGGCTGGTTTAGGCAGTGAAGTATACTGAAGTAGTGACAAAACATTGTATAACAATGTCCTGGAAAATAATCCATAAGCAGATCAATCAATATCAATTTGACCACTTCAATTTTTTCATATGTGTTAAGGGTATATTGACAATAAAACTCAATTATATGCATCACAGTTATTAAAGCTTCCCATAATGATAAACATCCTAATACTGGGAGAATTGATGAGATCCCGTACTTGTACAGTTAGTTATCTCCCAGTTTAATGTTTATATTTATCATAACCTCAGTAAGTAATGAGCATATCAATTACAGAGGAGGAGCGAAATAAATAATGTATGTATTCTTACTGCTTAAATCGCCAATGATCAACTGTGTCACGTTTAGCTGGAAACAGACTATTCTCGAAAAGCAATGCCAAAGAGACAGTCTCCACCCAAATAACAACAGCAAAGTTAGTAGCATTTTAGTGATACATCTAGCCTTACACTGTCTCATCTGCATGAGCACACCGTTCTGGGTACACAAATATCAGGGGAACAAGTTTAGGCACTCCTTGATTTAATCTTTGTCCTGAAATGACACCAATGACATGTTTTTGACAGTTTAACCAGCTACATGTCTCAAATCAAATAATGAGAGAAAACATACTTTTAATTTAAGTCTACATCTTACATTTGACCTCACAATGGCAGCCTGCCTCTCCCTGATTGTTTACCTATGTTTGAATAACACATCCTGACATAACCCCATAAATCAGGGTGTGTCTAACACTGTCTGTGCAACTGCATCAAACACAAAAACTCTCCGCAATGCCTTATTATATGTTTTGCGTAACTGATGCACATGCCAGTCTCCTTGGAATGTGCATAATGTGCATCCATAGTAGTTTCAGACACTTTAATAGTAAATATGTGGTTTTCCCTGCAGAAAGAGGCAGTCAAGTTCCCACATAACCCTCTGCCCCACAGTGAATTAGGTGCCGGAGCTCTGTCTCTAGTAGATCATCTTTAATGCTTGGATTAAATGAAACATTCATGAAAGTGATATATTTCCTCTGATTGCAACAATATGGCAAATGCATTAAAAATCACATTATTAATTCCAGCTGATGTTCACATTGTGTTCTGCTTTTGTCATGTCTAAGACTAAAACTTTAAACACAAATCTTAATATTCAATTACAGCTTGCTCTAAATTTTTCAACTTTGACAATTTACTGTATTGATTTTACTTGCTGATTAAAAAACACAACACATAACACTGCACTGCAGTCATCACATAAATTAAAAATCAGAGGATAAAGACAGAGTAAAGCCTGAGGGCTTATTCCTGTTGTGGTTAGATGTAGAACAAAAGCGTACAGATCTGTTATCACAATATGATTCTGCTGAAAATCAATAAACAATTAATACTGAAATATTGCCCAGCCCTACTTCTTGTTCAACAGCTGAACATATTTTGGAAATGTATTATTCAGATATGTAAACTCAAACACAATCAGTTTGTGTGCACCATTATGAAACCACGAGATAATCGTTGAGACGAATTAATTAAATTCAGACTGTTTAATTATAATTCTGTTGATGCAAATACAGTTGAGCCCGTCGTCTGTCACAACACCAAAAGCCACGCACAGAAAGAGATGTCACAGTGCATGATGTGCATCTTAGAATGAGAGAAACTCTTAAAGACACAAAAAATATGTCATAGTATCTCACAGTAATGGCTTTTAGTTTACTTTTTTTGCTCACTGCAGTTGTGGCTTCAATGTTTAGTTTCACTTCATCCCTGAGAGGAAGAGTGATGACACACGCTTCAGATGTTCCTTAGCAACCACAGATGAGAATAAACCTCTACTTCAGGTCTTCATCTCGAAAATATATTATCAGTTCTAGGGATCAGTACAAGGGAACAAACATGGCTGAGGGAATTTGCTGGCTAAAAACTACTGCCTGTTAATTAACTTTGAACAGTTGAGGCGTGATTTTTTTTTTTCCAAAAAAACATAATGAAGGACTGCTTGGAGAGAAAAAAAAATACATGTGACTTCATGCACAAACACAAGATATTTATACCGTGGTTAGGAGTATTCCTCTTTACTGTTATTCCACGGCTTTAAATACCGTAAATGTTTTTCAGGAGGAGACAAGTCACTCATCATTGCCTTCACATACACCAACAAACAAAACAGATGTCAGCTGCTCTCACAAAAACACTGCCATCATAAACAACAGGAAGGTCAGCATGTTCAGTCAGACTTTTAAAACTGAGACCCATGTCTGCTCACACAAACTGCCTGACGAGTACAGTGTTGATGAAGATGCAGTTCTAGATAAGATTATTTTAAGTAGCGCCTTATCAGCCATTTAAACACTTAAACTGACGTACTGCACACTTTTGTAGAATGTGTGCCATATGCTGTATATGTTTTGTTTGCGTCGGCACACTCACATGGCTCCCAGTAATTAATCCACGGGGTGATATTACTGCATCACACAGGACTGTAGCAAACAGCAGCAGGGAAAAGATGCCCCAAATGTTTACTCCCTGCAACAGCCAGACTCTGCAATAAACTACAGCACACATCAAGCTTTACATCACCAGCATCGTAGCAACAGACCGACCGAACACATGCATGACGTATTTTCTCTCTCTCCTAATGAGCACCCCCCCAGCTCCCTCATTTCTATATTTCCTCCCATTGATTGCTACATGCTGTCAGCTTATTCCAGTGCACAGCAACTGTGTTTCCTCGCACCTCATCTGTCACCATGAGCTTGCTTGTGCAGTATTTTTGGAGTGATAAGTACCATGCCTCACACAGAACTGCTGTAACTTCTAGTAACACAGTATTCACATTAACAGGCTCTGCAGTATAAGGTACTGTTTGTCATGAAGCAGCATAGGTTACGGTACCTCTATCTCCCTGTCTTGTCCTGTTCCTACAGTCTCCGTTACGGTCGCAGTGGCCTTGTCTGAGCTCTTGCGGGATGCTGGGACATGAAACTAGGCCTGGGACGGCTGATGCACCCTCCCCCCGCTGGCACAGTTAAAGAGAGAGAATGACAGCAAAGAGAGAGAAGAGAGCGACAGGAGACAAGCTGCTCTAAGAACAGGATCACACAATCCTCCTTCTTTTTATCTTTTCTTTTCCTCTGCTGTTATAACTGAGCACCTCAAGTGTGCTGGTGAAGTAGTTTTTTTCCCCTCTTTCCTCTGATTCTCTCTCTCTGCCGCTGTCTCTCAGCTGCTTCCTGGATTACACCGGTTTTCAGTGCATGAACAGCACAGCCTCCAAGCTCCCGGATTTAAATACTGGGTTGGAACGTACCACGTGGCAGAAAAGGGGAGGGACAGGGGTGAACCACTTCAGGCTCTATTGTGCTGTAAAATGGAGGAGGCCCTGCATTTTTGGCCACTCCCACTTCTTCTCCACCTCCCACCTCTTATT
Organism: Serranus cabrilla; assembly: GCA_903364295.1. NCBI lineage: Eukaryota > Metazoa > Chordata > Actinopteri > Perciformes > Serranidae > Serranus > Serranus cabrilla. The sequence continues at coordinate 310,846 of CAFUXE010000683.1, forward strand.
CATGATGCGCTGCTTCAGTCCCCACATGACTGAAAACCTCTGTATCATGTTGCGAATGCCAGCATTTGAAAACCATGATTAAATGTCCATTAAAGGCACGTTTAATTGCACATGGATTTAAAAAATCCTATTTAGTATGTGCACTGCACTTGCAGTGGTGCTTTTACTCAGAGAGCCAGAGCTGTTTTAGGGACAAGGGCAAAGCTGTTTGACTATTGACTGGACTAACCTGTCAACTAATCAAACAAATGTGCAAAATGAATCAACTGACAAAGAACCAGATAAACCCAAAAGAACAACTCAAAGGAAAAGCTTTAAGTCTGTGGAAGCAAAGTATCCTGGCATCTTTAGAAAGAAAATCATACTGAAAAACATCTACGTATCTCGAGACAAGACACATGTAGCTCACTACTTCAAGCTTACATACTGTAGTAGATACTGCTTAACATAATAAGGCTATTCTAAGCCTTTTCAAAGTTATTGTTGAGCCCTGCGTGTGTAAATGCATGCGAGCTCATTTACATCCTGCCTGCTGTTACTTTCTGCAATGATCACATGATGCCAAGAGAGGCCGTTTCCTTCCTCCCTCACATGACTTTGGTGTGGCACAAGGATGGCCTTTCTGGTGTGATTAAATATAATAAATCTATTGTACCTCTTGAAATTCCACTTTTAGTAAAATTTCAAAGCAATGTTTCACCAGAGATCATCAAGGAATTTCACGGACGAAGGTCAGTGAAGACACAAAAAAGAAAAGAAACAAAGAACACAAAAGGTGGACAAAAACCCACTCCACGTACTAAGTTTTGTGGAATAACATCACATTCAAATGTCTCAGCTGCATTTTGAAAAGCCAATAATATACAAAAGACTCCGAGGAAACTACAAAGACTATGATGCTCTACTTATCTGACTCATAAGTGCAAGATGGTTTTTCATCTTTCCTGTCACAGTATCCAAACTCAATATTGTGCACCAACCTAGTTTGACAGGCAGAGAGATTAATGAGCCACGCCTTTGTGTCCACAAGTCTCTTAAATCATTTAAAAGTGGAAGAAGAAGCTTTACCTCAAAATCCTAGAGATATAATAAATACTGACCATAATCAACACCCACCCATTGCCCTCAGATTTTGAAAAAAGGTTGACCCAGATTCACAAAACTGTCATTGCTCTAGCTGTGTGGCCTGTTAGTTACTGAACTGTGGTAGCGAGTGATGTTTCCACATCCTTCTGCAGGGTACTAAGTGGAATTTTACAGCTCAGCTGAGGTCTAGCTTCACATTAAATCAACAATCTATTTTGAGCTTTTTGCTTCAAAAAGACCTAGGTTAAAAACACACATCAAACATAGAAGACTTTTTTCATTTAGATAGAAGCAGCTAAAAGGTGCCACCTTTGTGTAAGAATGTCAGTGAATGTAGTTAATGTGGATTAAAGATTTAAAACAAAAGCGCAATCTTCCTTTCTGTACAGTAGTCATTGAAAATATTATTGCTAAAATGATTATGAAACACAAATCATGATGAATAAATGAATAAATAAGCATTTTGAAAGCATGACTGTGACTTAAAGCAAGAAAACTAATTCTGTGAAAGTTTGTGGTGGTGGTGTATGTTGAGGGTTGGTGAGAGTCTGTCATGCTATATATTTTTTTGTGAACTTGTACCAGCTAGAGGGCATTTTTGCTGACCAGCTGTTCTGAGCTTAAAGATAGAGATAGCATCCCTTGTTGAGGCTGAATTATGATGAAGACTATGTGTTTTGTCACTGATGACATTACTTGCTTACAACAATAAAATCAGAGCAAGCGGAGAAGCTTTTTTGCTAGAAGCCACACATCGTACATGTCCACTTTCTTTAAATCACATTTCTCAAAAGCAGCCGGAGGTTTGGAGTCTTTTTCAGCCACAGCTTAAGGTTTCCATCTATTACCTCTGTTGTTTCCCAAGACACCAATCAGCGGAGTGCGTGGGGGTCGCTGTGCACCATTTTTGTTTCCATTTTCTCCCAGAGGAACAGGAGGGATAGCATTATTGTTAAGGCCCTTGTCAACAAACCTAATCCCTAACCCTGCACAGAGATTCCCATGAGAATAAAAACAAATATTCCAACAAAATACTCGAGGCTTCTCACCGTTCAGACTGATTCTATATATCAGGAAAGTTCTCAAAACAATAAATCCTCCCTGAAGCCTATCAGACGCAAATACAAAAACACTGACTGTACACACATACACACTCTCCTCCAATCCTGTGATTATCCAGAGCCCTGTCCGGTCACCAAACCTCTTGCCACCTCTCTCAGAGCAGCTATCACCATATCTGAATATAGCAAAGAGCAGCACTGTGTCACTCGACACTGTCAACATGTAGCACACTGTACTTAGCGCTGCTCGGACATTGAAAGGTTAAGTGAAAGGTGTGTGTGTAGGGGATAAAAGCCGAAGGCAATAAAAAGACTGTTGCATCATAGAGATGGCTAAGTGAGGGGGCTTCTGATAACACACAACCTGTTTCTATGAACTAACAAACAGACTCACACTCACTATTCTTGCTTTTGTTTACCGTCTTGTTTGTTCAATAAAACTCTATGGACAGCTTTAATGCTAGATATTATATACAGCAAAGCGCATACGTTAGCTGGCATATGCTAACCCTCCTTAAGCCTGTATCACATGTAATTGTCAAGCAGATAAAACAGCCAAAATGTAAATTGGAGAATTTGTAAAATGCATTCAATATATTATGTGTTGCAATTGTTGGTTTGTGTCTGTAGACACAAGACATTCAAAATTGGGAATGGATTTTTAACTCCTTTGCCATTCTGTTCTCACAGAAAAAGAAAAAGAAAAAAGAACTCCTGTCTCATCTCATTCCCAACATTGATAATTGCAGGACGGGTATCAAAACATTCTGTCTGACCAAACAAATGGCTGTATACGAATTTGACAGTTTATTTCATCTATTGATCTAAAGCCGACATCTCACCCCACTCTCCAAGACTAATTTACTCATAGCAATCACTGATGAGCAGTAAACGGTGATGAGTTTGTTTTGAGAAAACTGTATGGGTGATTGTATTAGTGGAGATCATTAAGTGAGCAGGGGAGAGGGTGGGTGAGCCATTCACTGACTCATTAAGGTCATAGGACAATAAAAATCTGGTCAGGGACCAAACATCAGCTGACGCTGGTTCATCTGTGATCAATGAGGTGGATTAGATGAGAACAGATCTTCATTAGGGAGCTAGGCTGAGAGCAGACAGACCAAAGCAGCACGCTTAACTGTACCTCAGCAGTGAAATACAACCCATCACAACCATGTGCATGAGCGCTGCAAATCACCCCACAGAGACATGGTGTGTCCAGTGGCATGATGTTGAGTCTAGCTTTTCTGAGCATGTGAGTACGTGTGTTTATGTTGTGGTGACGATTAAGATGACAGATATTGTGGCTCCGCTGCTCTACTTGTCCCCAGCAACAACAGGCCCACCTGTTCGGGATTGCAGCTTTCCAGGCCTCAGCTCCTGCTCCTCTAAAATCCCTTTTCCAGCACTGACACACTTCCTCTGTTACATGGGAAGCAACTGAGCTATTCATAGCAGAAGAAAGCCCTGGAATTTTCCACCCAAACACGGAGCAAGCTGGTTCTCACTCATGTCAAAGACCAGAGACACTGACAACCAGCCACTTGTTCAAAACTGATGGTCTGAATTTACAAAGCAACTTTATGCCAGAGACTCCCTCTAGTGGGGAAACGGAGAAGCTACACCACTGCACTTATCAAATCTGCATTTAAAAGCAGTTCACAGAAAGTGTTGTAAATACTCACATTTCCTTCACCAATTTAACAACCCCATATCAAACACATGCCTTACTGGGTTTGCACATAACAGTTGTGATACAAAAGTCATAATTGCCATACCTTCTAGTTGCTCTTAGTCCCAAATGAGTCGTCACGAGTTCACGCAATGTTTTAAATTTTACAGTTTCACAATGTAAATACTATATTTCATTGTGCTGTCAGTGACACGGAGGTTCTGCTTTGTCTCTTAAAGTGAAGAAATACTGACACTGACACCTCAAGGAGTGGGTAGCACCTACGATTTGCTTCACACCCACAACCACAACTGTGACATTATGGGGCCCTGGGAAGGCTCCTCGTGTCACAGGTTTCTCTCTAGTGTGGGACAGGGGCTGCTGGGGGTGGAGGGAGGAGGGAGGAGGGTGGCGTGATTGTGCAAGTTAAACTCCATAGGGCAAAAACCTGATGAAAGCCCCCCAAGGATAGAGTCCACATGACGAGGCAAGTCATGAAAGGGGAATAGCATATGCATGAATTTAAGAGAGGAGTCCACAGAGACATGCCATGACAGGAACAGTATTTCTGATAAATAATCGACCAGAACAGGGAGAGGCTGGAGTGGTGGAGGGAGCCTAGTAACCAGTCATCTGCAGCATGGAGCAGGATGTATAGTGAGTGGGAGGCATACAGATTACTGTGGAGCTGACAGTGCATATGGACTTTGTATCCTAACATACCAGAGGGCCTCTATACATTATCCAGGACCATATAGAGCACAGAAATCCTCATTGGGAAATCCTGTTAATGACGCAGGGATCTTTGCAAATGCAATGCAGTGACAACACGACTTGAAAGGAACACGGGCGCCACGACCCTCCAACCACCCAAAAGAAAGCCATCTACAATCAATTGCACGTACAAGGAAATGATCACGACAGGATGCAAAAACAAAACTAACTGGATCATATTTAAACAATGTATTAAAAATCCTTCACAAGATAGAGAATATACAAGGGATCTCTTTATGTATTTTCCTTGGAAAAGCCTTATTTTTACACTTCTTTCGTCACAGTTATGTAAAAGACAAAACAGGAGAAATGCATTAGAAAGATGTTAGACATGTATGAAACATTGCAGCATTTTCGACTTGTTGGATAAGAATTTTAAACTATTAAATAAATTCTCTATTGCCTTTCATAGTCAATCAACAAATAAAAATCATGACAATGGAAATTAATGAATCTAAAAACTTTTCACTGACCTCCTGACAGAGGGCCCTCTGACCCCACTTTACTGTTTTTGAAGCCAGTAAGTCAGTTAAGATCAAGGTAAGAGCTTCATGAGATCAGATCACAAACAGAAAGCGCAGCAGTGACTCATGCCGGAAAGAGGAATTCCCTCCACCTCTCTGAGAGATACTCTGATAGCCTCCATACATCACGTCACATACTGTAGCTCTGGCTGCAAAGCTAGGACATTACATATTCTGCTTCATGTGATGCAATGGCGGTCCAGTGGGAGAGCCTGCAGGCAGAGACGGATTCCTGCAGCTGAGAAAACTGACTGAGTAATCAATGTTTCCACCAGCGAATCAACACCAGTCCTTACATAAGAGAACTGTTTCAAATGTGCCGTAGTGCAAGAGATAAGGATCTATTTAAAAACACCAAACCTAAAAAAAAAAATCAAAGAAAGAAGCTGTGGAGCTGAGCTATTTCTGAGGTTGCTACAAAAAGTAACGCAGGAAATACTGAGCCCTTCAGTTCATGACATGAATTTAACACCAACTGTTCAAGCTGCAGCTACAGTAGATTTTCCTGCAGCAGCTATTTGGCATCGTGAGGGCTAACAGACTGGTTTGGTCAGATGGAAGCGCTATAATGGGTGGCCTACATGTGGCTCTTATGACGGACTGGGAGTGCAGAGGGCTCAGCCAAGCGGCTAATTGAGAGGACTTAAATGACTGCATGGATGGAGAGACCTCTAAGTTATTTATTACTGCAGCAAAGACAGGCTTCCTCAGCAAATACAGCATTGTGTGTGTCAACATGAGTTACTGCTGGAGATATGCTGCAGCATCCCTCCAAACACTCAACATTTGTGCTGAGCTATGGCACACTGAGTAAGTAGCTTCAAATTAAATCAATATTAACATTTAATTGACTCATAGATACACTGCTGGTTTAACTTTCTAGTTCATCCCCACAGAGACCAGTTAGCATCAACTTCAAAGGTAGCAGAGCTTCCATCATTCGGCCTGAATCCCAAAACACTAAAAAGTTAATGATGCCAGTCGCATACAGTATTTTATGAATTGACAGTCACATAAAACTAATTAAAACTAACCATGTTCTAGTGACAAAGTCGAACTAAAATGTCAATGAGCATCTCAGTTTGAAGCGATTTGATATTTGATCGCTATAAAGCAAGAAAAAACCCAAACAATGGAAAGGGAATTAGGAAACTGCATATCCTACATTTTGTGACATTAACTTTGTTGCAATTTGGCCAATTTTGTTTTAAAAGTCTAGAGGGCATTATCACTACAGCAAGGTAAAATGCACTGTACATGTTTCCTGTACATGGTCACTGTATATATTCCTTAACAAGAATAATGATATCTAGTCCAAATACCTAGGGAGGGTCATGTCAAGCAGTGAGGTGCAGTTGTGAGATAAAATGATCCCACTGCTCTGCCAGCCCAGGCTAATGAGATAAGGAGAAGCCAGTAGACCCATGATAAATGGTTGTAGCCTCAAGTGGCCCATTAAGAACTGGCCATGGCTTAACAATACAGAAACCTTCCAAATATCCCCTCAACCTTCATAAACTTAAAAAAAAAAGTTTTTCTCCACCATTCAACAGTAAAATATATGTTTTAAAATAACAATTTTGTACCAGATTTTGCATTGTTCAGCGGGACAGTAGCGTGAAGGAAATAATCAATATAATATTGGGTGCATATCTGTTTAAGCAGGCTACCTGCATAACAGCTAGCTATGAGATATACTATCAAAATGTGCAACATGTAGTACAATAGTCTGTTCTTTCATTTGCTTTAACAATATTAAAGTAAAAACACTAAAAGCAGATCCACGTAATGTGTATAAGTTTAAATTTTAGTGATTGGCCATTTAAATCCTTAATCATTTATAATCCTTAAACACTTGTCCAAACTCAGGAACAATCCCAGCCGACACTGGCCAAGAGGTGCTTGCTACACAGGTCACCAGACTATCACAGAGCTGGAACTTAAAGATTGAGAACCATTCACGCTCTCATTCGCTCCTACCGGCAATTTGGAGTCACCAATTAACCCTAAGCTGCACGTCTTTGGACTGTGGGAGGAAGCCAGAGAGAACCCACACTGGAACAGGGAGAACATGCAAACACTACACAGAAGAGCCCCGAGCCAGATTCAAATCTGTGACCCTCTTGCTGTGAGGCGAAAGTGCTAAACACCTCACCGTGTAGCCCAGATCATTTTGATAATTGATAAATCAAAATACCAAATCCATGATTTTTGCATTATCAATTACTGCAGCTCAGACAAAACGCAATGTGCTATTGTCCATAATTTCTGACATTTGAAACAACTAAACAATTCATGGATTACTATAAAGATAATAGATTAACTCAGTTTCAGACATACTTTAGTAAAAATATCTTTGATAGTACATTGCATTACATACACAAAGCAGCATGCATGCTGAATACTAATTATACAACATCAGCTCCATCTTAAAGCACATTAAACCAATGTCTCAACAACACAAAACAAAACATAGCAACTAACTGGAGTTGCAGTGCTCTCCAGTTTCCCCCCTCATAGCTCCTGGTGAGCAGCACGCAGCCACTGCACGAGCATCTGTGCAATATGCTGACTTCTCATTCATTTACGAGCTGAGAGTTCACTCATTCCTTCTATGGGACTCCCTCACACCCACACTCACCAGGAATGGTAGTGCTCTGCAGACTCCCCCTCTTGCGAAACGGGGATTTAGGTTTAGGCTTCCCTTGTCCATCGTTGTTGGAGGAGGAGGTGGAGGAGGAGGATGACATCTTGCCGCCTGTGCTCCTGTTACTACTGGAGCAGAGAGAGTCAGAGCTGCGCAGTGGCCAGCAGAGGGAGAGAGGAGCTCTGACGCTGGAGCTCTGTCTCACGGTGGGCCAGCGGGGCTGCAGGACCCATACTGGGCCGGGAGAAGCTCCTCTGCAGAGCTGACTCCTCCTCCTAACCAGCAGCAGGTCAGCAGGCATGCCGCACAGCGACGAGCTGAAAGGCAGCCGAAGGCTCCCCGTGCTCCTGCTGGGGGCCATCCTCCTTGGTTGCCCTAGCAACCAGGGAAAGAGCTTCCTATAGCCGATGCAAGGAAAAGCAGCCACAGAGGAGGGCATTGAGATCAAAGTGTGTAGCTAGCATGACAGCCAGCAAGCATGGAGACCGACAGCACCCTGCTAGCTCAGCACCAAGGTGAGTGAAGGACAAAAGTTTTTCTGCTCAGCTAAAAATAGCAATTAGATATACCAGATATCATGAAAATGTGTGTTCAACCGAGACAGAGAGAGAGATCCACATGAACGGCAAGTGTCAAAAAATAAAAGTGAAAGTATACAGGCTTGTCAGAAAGGATAAGCACAGGAACCAGCTCAGAGTGTAAGCTGACTAATGAACTCACAATCTTCTTTGCTGGAAAATTCAGAGGGGAGTCACACCGCCTAATCACACGCGGCAGGGCCCGCCTGGCATGATGTATTATAAATAGTGACAACCAATGCCCAGCAGGCTGGTCAAGCCTGTGACAAGTAGGCACACAACTTTGTTTCATGTGCTTCCTGTAGTGGAGTAGCATTAATTATTACACTTTTATTCAAAGTGTAGTAACCACACGAGCGTCCACAAGTCAGCCGAGCCCAAACAAGCAAAACAAAGAAAGCTGTTCATTGTTGGTTAGTAATACTACCAAAGCTTTGCAATAGTGACACTGCTGTATGCACAACAACTCGACTCTTTCAAAGTCCTTATTAAGCAAAAAGTTGTTGACCATCACCATAAATATATAATTTGCCTTCCCAGGCTTCATTCCAGATTAAAAACATTTCCACACCAAAGATCAATTAATTCAAAACAACTGAATGGCATCTCCTGCATATTAATGAAGCTAGAGGACACTATGGACTATTGATGATGTAATATTGGCCACAGAGTGTATTTCAGAACTTTGGGATCCCATCACTTGACAGAGTTGTCAGAGCAAGAGCTCCAAAAAAAAGAGTAAATATCCCCATCTAGTGGTACGAAGACTGTAAGCAGTTAGACAAAAACATGTTTGTCCTTTTTGAGCACACAAAAAGCTTCAGTTTATCCAATTGCACAGAAACTAAATAGTAATACAATAAACACAGCATTAAGGAGGTTGGCCATACTTTGGATGCAGCATACTCATAATTTAGTAAGAGTGAACACACCTACTTGTTGTGTATAATAGTATGCAGCATAGTTTTCAGGGATAGCCACAGGGATTGGTTTAGAGATGGTTAAAAATATAGCTGATTCTTGACCACCATCCTCTAAATACACTTCAGAATACTAAACTGGCCTCCGGTATTTAGAAATAAAACTGTGCCTGAGACCAAATAATAAAACACTAACTAAAACCTAGCAACTTGATCTCTTAAAGTCAAATGCAGTTATTTTGTTAGACTTTGAGTGGAATCAGGCAAAAACAGACAATCACAGTCCAGTTCTAACAATGCCTAAAGACTGAAAACAGACCTGCAGACATGGTTTAACAATCAAATTCAACCTTTTTGTCAAATTCAAGTTTCTGAGTGTCTCCAGCATTTTCTGAAATCTGACCCAGTTTTGGAGCCAAGGCTCACCATCTGGTGCAGCAGCAGCAGCAGCAGCAGAGGCTAAAAAACAGAGCCCTACTTTTGTCTGAAACAAAAATCTTAACTACGCCCATGAGTTTGTCAAACATTTAGCAAAAGCCAAAAGCCTTACCTGAAAACAGCAGTCAGTTATGTTAGCCTGAAGACTTGTTTTGCCTTTGCTGGTTTTCTCTTTGCCTCTCTGTTTGGTTAAGCTGTCAGTCTATACACCCTTTTGCTAAAAATGAGACCACTGTGCATATCACTGGCTGCTCTGGGATTTTTTTCCCCCACTCCTTCTGAGCAAAGCTCATGGAATTCAGCATTTTGTTTGCTGAGGCCAAACACCAAAAAACAGCGTTCTCTCTTTCCACCTATAGCCTTTCATAGAAAATATGTCATGTAAAACAGCATCAAACATAACTTAACAAAGCACGGATTTCTTTAATTAGGTTAATTCCACTTTGCATTCAGAGGCTCATGTTGTTGGATATAAGAAAGAGAAACGTTTTCATTTCTTTTGGAACTCACTCAACACAATTTGTCTTTTTTTAAACACAGCTGTCGTAGGATGTGTGATGATGAGGTAATATATCTTTTTCTGACCATGTAAGATTGAAACAAAGGAGACTTTGTTTTGCTACCTCAATAAATGTATACATCGCACGATATATTTCAGAACTAAAAAAGACATATTATATAACACATAATATAATGTCAAACATAAAATTCTCAAAAGAAAATTATCCTCCACCCTCTTCTAGCTCCATTGGTATTCCAATGCAGTTTCCCTGTTTCCTTGTACACTGTCCATGCGAAAGCCTATACATTTATTAGGACATTTACATCTAAATTCTGAAATTTCAGTGAGCATGTGCTTGTTCATCAATTCATCATCAATTTTGTGCAACTGTATGATATCTTAAAATATGATGTCATTACAGTCATGCTGAATTAACACCCTGCTCTATGTTTTACAGATTGGGCAAATTTGTATGACTGAGGCTGACTCCAGTACTCACCCTACGTCTGTCTGTGTCTGCGTCACAGGATGTACAAGCTACTTTAGTTTTTGCAAGGCCGCTAAAAGCATAAAGTACCAAACAAAGACCGCAGACGTATTGACATAAAATGCATTCAAGACGTTTTAAGCTGTTTGAGGTAAAGCTGATATCTTTAGACTTTTGAGGCACGGTGGTGGAATGTAACTAAGTAAATTTACTCTAAGTACTGTTCAATTTTGAGGTTCTTGAGTATTTCCATTTTATGTAACTTTTTACTTCTACTCCACTACATTTTGAGGTAAATATTGTACTTTTACTGCACACAATTAACTTCAAGCTTTAGTTACTTTTTAGGTCGAAATTTAACATAAAAAAAAGATGGCATACCTGTGCAAAATTAAAACAGTGCTTACATAAATGCATCAGTGAATATAATCCAATAATACATTAAGAATAGAACAATCTGGCTGGGTCCACTCTGCATTATGAGCACTTTTACTGTTGATACTTTAAGTACATTTTGATGCTAGTACTTTTATACTTTTACTGAAGAAAGTTTTGAATGCAGGACTTTTACTTGTAGTGGAGTAAATTCACAGTATGGTATAAGGGATCTGAATACTTCTTCCACCACTGGTTACTAATGACATTCCCATCAGCCTCAGCTTGTATTGAATAACACATTGTATGTCTGCACAGTGTCATTGCTTGCTGACTTACCACCTGACATTGTTGAGGAACAGCCGGGAGCAGAAGACTGTTACACAAGACAGGAACTGTCCTGCAGAAACACAAACAGTACAGCACAGTATGTTATAAACTGACAATAGTTAAACAAGGTTAGCTAGCGGGCTGATAAGCTATCAGTTACACTGAAACCTGTACAGCTAGGTTATCTCTTAGATATTATAAACTTAGCTGGAAAAACTTGCGACAAAAAAGTGATTTTCGCTACCTGAACGTTACAACAGCAACAGACTCCACTAACGGTAGTTTAACGTCTGATAGATTTAAGTTAACGCTCGTTTTCAGTCAGTTACTTCTCGTAGAAGTTAGCGTTAAAACGTTTTAATACCTAAATTAACGGAATAACAATATAATCATTTGAGTTAGCAAATAGTTACCAGAAGCACTCTTCACCTTTGTTCGAGTAGGTGGGATTTTGTTTAAACGTGATGCAGTTTCCTCAAAAGGGTTGTTTTAAAGGAGCCACCCTCTTTGACAGTGTTTAACGGTTCAAAGGTCACTCCAGGTTAAAGGTCGCCTAAAACGCTGACACACACACACACACACATACACAAAAAGTCCTCCTAAGGTTTTTTTTTCTCCAAAAGCCCAATTTTAAATACATATTGCTGCATATAAGAGCCAGTAAAATAGTAATAACTTCATGTTATTTTTATTTTTTTTAAAACCTTTTCTGCACCACAAACATCCGTTATTTTCTAGTTGCAGTAAAAACATTTTTTTAATTAATTCAGGTATTCTCCACAGCTGTGCAGTTCGTTGTATGTTTGATCAATATTTAAAAAAAACAATAAAATAAAAATAATGTAAAATGTCTTATATACTATAGTTGGTGTATTCCATTGAAGCAATTAGCAAATCAAACACAAAGACTGACTTTATGTAAAAAAAAAAAATGGGAACACATAGTCCAGCATTTCATTTAACCACTGACCTTTATTAAAACAAATAGATAAGATATATAATAATTGACCAGATCCTGTTATGGCATGATTATTATATGATATGAATGAATGCTGATGTATTCACTGGTACTGTATAAGGTTTCACTCTCAATTCCAATTGAGTGAGGCTCTAAAATGTTTACCTTGTGTCAAAAAAGCCCATGTTAGCACTATGATGATCAAACTAATATGATCAAACTAATGTGTTGTATATGTATATGTACTGTTGTTACCTTTCTTGCTGTCCATGCTGATGTCCTCATCCAGGTTTGTTTACTTCACAGATCTGACTGCAACTCCTCTGTCCATCTGGCAGCAGGAAATATCTGGAGTCAACACTTTGGGTTTGTTCAGTGACAGTTTCGCCCTAGGTATATGCATATTAATTGCAACTGAAATTTAAGTGACTTCAAGTCTTGGCTTTGCTACTTTAGCTAGTGGAAACGGTTTGCTGAGATTTTTATCATAGCAACTTGCCAAAATGACATGTCATTTGTATTTTCATGTAGTTCCACTGCCCCCTAGTGGTAAGGAAGCTCTACTGCAGCTTTCAGCGTGTACAGGATCCATAAAGGTCATTTAATGGTCCAGATCTTCTGATGCATTAGCTTATGCTGTCACTTCCTACTATCAGGTCCTCTTAGGCTCTTCAGCATCTCCATACGTTCAAGACCATGGTTCAGCTGTACTGTCAGTTTTGCCTTATACTCAACTCTCTTCTCCAGAGTCTGATTCAGTAATCATTGACCAATATGATGTCGACGTATACGCTGTCTGATATGAAAACTGTTTTTTTCGACAGAATATACAATGCAGGAATGCTTGGGATAATTTAGAAATGTTAGCTATTTTATTTGTATTTATTCTTATTTATTCTTCTTAACTGGTCAGAAATGGACTGATACTGATTTTTTTTCTTGGTAGACAATGTAACACATTGCATGTATAATGTAGAATATGGTTCTGAAATAAAGATATTTGTTTAAAAAAAGCAGAATTTTTTATAGTCATTTCGGTGCATAACCCAAATAGAAAAGGTGTGTTTTGATTCCAACATGGCCACCATATTGGTAATCAGTGATTTTTTTCCCTCTGAAATTGGTATCAGCATTGGTCTCAAAAAATCCCATATCCAAAGGGCTCTACTAACAAGAATGATGACTTATATATAATAGGCCTAGCACCTTATTATGTCAATATCATATTACGTTAACGTTACTTTTGCAAAAAAAAAAATAGTAATTGTAAATGCAAGATAAATCCTATTGGATTAATAGTAAAAAGCTATCGATATTAAGATAAAGCATGCCAGGAAATAATCCCAGTTGCTTCTAACCAGCAGACAAGCACACAAGCACTCCAGAGATTGTGAGTAAAAAGAACAAAAACAATGGAAAAAAAAATATCAGCTCTGGTTTAGTTTAGATAATGTATTTTAAGAATTGTCAGATAAGGGTGTCTTGTTGGATTCCCAATAGAGTGCGCTCCTCTTCCCGCCCACTACAGCACTGAGAAATGTCACTAGGTAATAATTGCCATGGGGATGGCAGAGCCTGGCGAAGCTGGGGGCGGTTTGACTGAGGTCCATCGTTGAGGTGTGAGGCCTGTCGCGCACCAGCATCTATCTATCTATCTATCTATCTATCTATCTATCTATCTATCTATCTATCTATCTATCTATCTATCTATCTATCTATCTATCTAAGGTCATATTGCTGGCTCTGGCCTTTTGAAGTTTAAATGTCACCTTAAGGTCAGAGTGTTTGAACTGCATCCCACTATTTGCAACAGAATGTCAAAGCAAAGCAGAGAGATGTATTTGTGACAGCAGTAGCCCTTATAACGACGAAATTACGAGAATGCATCCATAATGTTTTACAAACATAGAAACTCTTTATTACAACAGCATCTCTCACTCAAGTTTTAGCCGTGTATTTTCCTAAAACACATTCATATCATTGCAATACAGTGGAAGTCATTCTTTTATTTTTTTTTATCACAGCATAAAAAACAATCTCTGAACATATGAAATTCCTAACACAAACGTTCAACATCATTCACAGTTTGGGATAAGTAGACGTGATGAAAAGAGGATATCAAGCTCAACAGGCATTTGATTTTGGATTGGCATCATTACTCAAAAAATATCTCAAAAACCCTGTATCCACGGTATGTAAGAAAGTCATTTCAGTCAAGCAATTCCACATCTAGTTTGTCATATTTATCCCTAACAGTTTGCTATAAAATGCCACTTCATCTCATCATCAAAACTTAGCAAAGTCTGCACCCTTCCTAGTTAACTCCTTGCACCATTAGAATAAAGTGTGCAGGAGTCACACTTGACATGGAACTGCGCAGGACTGTAAAATAATGTATTTTTTTCTCCTGCATGTGAGGTACTGTTAAAAACCTGACTAGCAGGACAGTCAAACTAAATGTATTCTCCTTCTGGGATAAAAATCTCAAACAGAAAAAGGCAGTTACTGCATACGTGTCTGAATACATCAGCCTCCTTGTAATGAAATTCATAACAAATACACTCACCAATAAAAAGAAAAATGGGGCATGCTGAGTGGAACACACAACTCAAACTTATACAGCTTTACTTAACATAACATACGATTCAGCACATTTAACAGATGTAATTAATAGAATCATATCTGAACGTAATGCAGTGCATCGAGAGAATACTGATTTTAAAGATCTATATCCAAATACACTGATAAATACATCACATGGCAGAAAGCTGGGGGTCCCTTAGGATAAAGTCAACCTGGATCCTAAACTGAGATCTTCTTTTTACGAAATAAAAAAAGAAAGATGAGTTTGGAAAAGCACCAAAGAAAGGAAAAAAATTAAGGTGTTATCTGTAAACAACTTGTAGCAATTCCATGAGAGTTAGGCCACAATATGTACGCCTCCTAATCGATTATCCTCAGACGGGCAGAAGGGTTAAGAGTGGCATTATCACTGATGAAAGCACAGCTACCAGTCAGAAAGGACTGGAGTGTCTTTTCTTCAATGGATCCTGTAATACTCATCGTTTTGTGTATTTTATTGCTGTCTTCTTCAACATTATTTATTCAAAAATAATCCGCTTACCAGAGTCTCAAAAATGATTGATTTGGCAGTTACAAATACAGTATCAGTTGGTGTGTGGAACTTTTATTTCTTCACCCCTGAATACCAAAGGCAGGTCGTCCAATAGCAGATCTTCACCACTCGATAGTAACAAAATTAGCCGGCCGTGTTCCCTAATTTAAAATCAAAGGATTTATTCTGAAACGTTGAAGACTATTCAGTTACCTTCATAGAATCCAACATATAATTCATGTTTTTTTTTGTCTTTAAAAAATGGCTTCAACAAGTTACACCAATAGTCATAAAAGTGATTTACTGTACAGAGCTGAGCGGTTGTGTGGAAGGCCATTTTTTTGCCATTTTTAAAATCTAGCAGTAATTTCCCTGTTCACAAACAACAGTTTGAAATGCATCTCAGATGACTGCATATTAATCGTATCATCGACTGTTTAAGGATGAACTCTGATGAGGCAAAGTGCAATGATTCAAAGATACAATTTAAAGTCATTTAAATGAACTGTAAGACAGCTTTCAGCAGAAATAGAGCGACATGTTTTCACTGATATAACTCCTGAAACAGTTTGAAATTCTTAAAGTCTTATTTTCAGACATTATAAACTTAATTGTCTGTATATATATGGTTGTTTTTCGCCTGCTCAGTATCAATAAACTCTGAAGTCTCCTCTGCAATTTGTCCAGGGATACGGAAATCTATGGGTATGGGCTGTGCTGGTTCCAGTTGTTGGGACTGAGCCACGGGGCAGCAGGCCTCCCCTTTGGGGCTGGAGGTGCTGTGAGAGTTCTGAGGATCCAAGTTGCAGCCTGTGCCCTGAAGAAACTGAAGGAAATTCTCCTCTATGGATCCTTCACGGCTGGGCAGCCTGTCCTCCATCTCAACCCCGGCTCGACGGAACAGACACGGCAGATGCTTTCCCAGCTCCTCCCGGATCTGTCTGTTGAGACAGCCGTAGAAGAAGGGGTTGGAGGTGAAGCAGAAGTAGCCAATCCAGGTGACCACCTCCTCCAGAGAGGCGAGCGCGGCCGGAGGGCTGGCAGCAAGTGCTGAATACAGGTGGAAAGTAAAGTAGGGCAGCCAGCAACAAAGGAATTGTCCACCTACTGCTGCCAACACTGCCGCAGCCTTTCCTCCTCCAAAGGGACGCTGCGGAGTGGCTCTGCCTGTCCCAGTCCCGGTCCCAGAGCTGGTAACCATCGTAGAGCGGCTGCTGAGTGATTCTGACCGCTGGCGACGAGGCGTGTCCATCCAGGTGGGCAGAGGCCCGTGGTGCATGGCTGCTACCCGAGCCACTTTGAACATATTGCAGTACACAACAAGAATAACCAGTAGTGGACACAGGAAATACACCAGAGTAAACAGGGCCATGAAGGCCAAGCGGTTGGACCCTCCTCCTGTCCAGTGTAGAGAGCAGCGCCTGTGACCCTGAGCAGGTGGAGATGGGACTGCCCCACCTCCTCCTCCCCCCACCCCACTACTCTCCAGAAGAGGAGTTCTTCCACCCTGCAGGAACCAAGCGAGCAGCGGCCAGGCCAGGGCTTTGACCCAGATCCCCACCAGCACTGACGCCACCAGGCCAACAGTCATCTTTACTTCGTAGCGCATCGGGTGTATGATGTAGTAATAACGCTCCACATTGATGACAGAGATGGAGAGGATGGCAGCACTAACCAGGCACACACTGAGAAAGAGGTAGCTCCGGCACAGGGCCTCCCCGAAGAAGGCTCTGCTTGAGAGCATGCCAAGGGGCATCAGCACCAGGGCCGCCAGCAGGTCCACCACGCACAGGTGGAAGACGAAGGCAAACTTGTGCAGCTGCGGGGCCTTAGCAATGACCGCCATGACAGCCACGTTACCCACCACAGCCAGCAGATCCATGAGCAGCATGGCCAGCAGGGCTAGCGACTGGGACAGAGCCCAGCCCTCAGGCAGATAGGAGGCAGACATGTTGGACATGAACTGTGGAGGTGGGTGGGTGGAGTTCCACATCGGCTCCATTGGAGGGTGGGATGAGGCAGGCAGGCAGGAGCAGTCACAGGCCCATCACCCATCCTTCAAAGCCAGGAAGTACAGGCCAGAAAACAGCGGCTTGAAAAAGAGGTCAATCTGCCTTGTGGTCTCGAGGATGATGCTGCGGGCTTCAGGAGATTCAGATTTTATGATTCCTGTCCATTTAGAAAGTCTTCATGTTTGCCGTCTGTCACAGCCCACACTAAAGACAGAGAGAGACAAAGTGTTAATGTGGGTCATATGAACTATTCTTTCAAATCAGTCGCTTGTGCTGAGTTTCATTTTGTCACCTGCCACCATTCACATTAATACACTTGGATCTAGTTTGTAAAAATCCTCCTTAGCTTCTCAAATCTCTGTTAAGGCCATTTCACTGATAGGGTAATCCAAAGCCAGCACTCAAACCAATTAACTCAATTAAGTACATATTATTCAAGGCAGGTGGCGCCTTTTCAGCCACAAACTGAGAAAACTGAAGGATTGAAAGGATTTGAACATAAATCATTGTGAAGAAAGAGTTGAGCCACTTTAACAAATCTACAAATTAAATCAGGACGCCCAAAACACACGTGTACGTGGATTTTAACCACCTTCCTCCCACATTTATTAATATTAGGGTAAAAAAGAGGTCAAAGATTATTCCAGTCTTTTCCTGAGAAGCTGCAGGTGATGAATACTTTTCAAGCACACATCCTGTCAATGCATGCTAATACCCCAAAACCAATCCTATCAACATACAGGTGACAGCCCTTTTCCATCACATTAACACCTGCTGTGTGAGCTCTGGTTAAATGTGTATACCCGGGGTCTAAACTGATTGTGTACGGCTAACAAAAAAAAATCTCAGATTACTGGAAGGCCTTGCCAATGTGTACCCCGGTATGTAGGTCAGAGATTCAACGATTTTGCTTGTGCACATGTACTACAATAGCACGTCTGCCAGAAAACAAGCCCTGGCCACTTAGTATGAGTGAAATTAGTGTTTTGAATGGAGAACTTGAGGGTATGCATGGTTGCAGAGGCTGTCTGCATATTAACTATGCCTAGTTATTGCAGACAACAAACAGACGTGGATGGCTGCTGCTATAAGTATGTGTCAAATCAAGGAAATCTGGCGGCTCACTGCTCTGAATGCTCTCTGCCACAGATGTGAGAAAAGCCAGGGATGTTCTGCCTCCTGTGTGCGGTGATCACAGTCCGAATGAGGCTAAAAACTGAGCTCTCACCTATGAATGACTGCCCTCAGTGAGCAATGTCTCTAAATCACACATAGGGGTACTCCCAATTCAGTTTAACCCCACTGCCTGGTTTAGTCATGTCTTACCGCCTACTCATTTATATATTAATCATTAATACATTACACCCACTGTAAAAAGCAAGGCCCACGTTCTATATATCACATAACAACTGAATTAGATTCATCTCACCAGCATGTATTCAGAAGATTAGAGGAAGAATGTGAGAGCAAGAGAGAAGATGTGGTGAGAATCAGGGAGCGTGAGAGAGAGCATCATGTACCTGAATCAGAGTATTTCCTGATGCAGCTGTCTGCTGCTTTTGGTCTCTGAGGATGAAAACCTGGTGTAGCTCCCACTGCTGAGGTACACAGTGGACATCAATCACTGCACCTTGTGAATGCTGTTGAGGCACTTCCCTCTACACGAGCCTGTCTCTCTTCCTTTCACTTGATCTGCCTCGTGCATCCTCCTCCCTGGATGACATGAGCTGTGTGGCAGCAAAGGGTTTTTCTCATACGATGCTGATGTAAATGCATGCAAAGGCACCAGCTCACTCTCTGCTTTCCCCCTCCACTCACACAGTGACTGCAGAGATGGAGCAGGAGGCAGCGAGAAACAGGACCAGAGCTGCACAGTCTCCACAGGGTCCTAGTGTCCACACTGCACTGTCAGATTGTACCTCCTGAAATAAGAAAGTGAATATGATGATTGGGGAATATTTTGTTATCACTGTTTCCTTTTTTTCCTGTCAGGGTTTTACAAGAGATGAAATTGTCCTTAATTGTCCAACACTTCTCAGAAACTATTGAAAGATCTATAAGCATTCCTCCAATTCCAATACAAACTCTGAATCTCTACTTTCCAAACAGTTCAAATACAAAACAAATACCAAATGCTTGCCAGCTTTAGCTTTATTATGTCTACAGATCCTCACCAACGCTCAAAAATCATATTTTAAGTGTCATTCCTTTACCAACAACGAGACAAAATGCCTGAAAAAATGAAGCTAGATTTGACTGATTTGTATTTAATCTTATATCTTATAGATATCTCAAAAAAACTGAAATTGTGAAGTCCCTTACTAACAATAATTGTGTAGTTAAAATGTGATATTGTGACGCTGCAGGCTGGTTTGTTAAACTTAATGTCATATTCACAGTCGATGCAACCATGCCACACGTTCCAGACTAAGCCTTCACATCATTATACAGCATAAGCATATGTGATTGTTATGCAAATATGCTAAACATGTGTTAACACTAGCAGGTTAACATGCTGATGAGACCCTAACATGGCTTTAATCAGGTGGTTAGCTTCTGAAATCTGAGCCAAATCTATCAACACAGAGTGATGCCTTTTCCTCTACAGTAGATTTTTTTAATGGGGGTTTTAATATTCAGGCCTAATATAAACTTTTATAATATATTCCTAATAATAATATATGACATTTAATGTAATGTAATAATATACAATTTTTACCCCCATAGTATCAAGGATCTAAGAAAAACACTGTTGTCTTTCCATTTTTTATTTTTTCAGGATGTTCTGTAATGAGCATTACAGCCTGGTATGTTCTCCGGCTGGCTTTGAACTTTTAGTAGTTTTGTTAGACATATTCTCGAGGCTAAAACGCTTTGAGAGACGACCTCCACGTGACCTCTTTACTCACTGATGTGCACGATACAGTATACCTCACTCTCATATATAATCCCTTATTTCTTGCTCCTCTCTTGGATTATTTGTTTTTCGTCAGTCAGTAATGATTCTGGTAGTAATTTCATGGATTTAAGGGCCCTCCAGTACAAGATTTACTGCCACAGTGAGGCATTGATTGGGCCAGGCCTCAGCCTCCTCCATCCCAGCTTCTCAAAGTGGGGCTCTTGTTGCCACGGTGATCTTTTTTATATACAGTCCACCTCATTGCTCTGTCAGCGGAGGACAATGAAATCTGGGCTACTATGGGTAAGGATACTCGTCTGAAGGAACAAGCCAGAGCGGCGAAGTCCTCTGTGTGTGTATCCATTTGCATTTGTAAGGTTAATGATAATACACATAAGATTTGCATTTCATGGAAATCACCGCTCTCACCGTTAAAAAGCACGTTTGAATTTGCAGCAGCTCTCATCAATTGATTGATTAATGTAGTTCACTAATGGCCTCATTATAATAATGCCACTGGTGAAGTCGCTGTGAGGACGGAGGTCCTCTGGTTGAAACATTACACAGTTTGTTGCTTTCAGCCCATAAATGAGGGAACAGTTGCAGATGAAGAACGGGGAAATGACACATGTTACTTGTGTGTCAACTATTGACTAAAAAACTAAAAAGCTAATAAAAAGTTAAATCGTTGTGGTTCTGCCTGTGACAAGTTCAGTTTCAGTTTTGAGACTTAATATGCACAACTTGCACTTGCATACACAACAAGGTGTTTAACCCACAACCATTCATTAGAAAAAAAACACGTTTCTACGTTCTATTCAGGATGATGCAGCCAAAGCCGGCTCAAATTTGATTGGTCAATGTTACAAATGGATTATTAACAGATACCAGGAAGCTGGTTTAATTAATGAACATAAATTGACCATATTTTTCATGTTAAATCTTGATCTGAAAAGTAACTAAAGCCGTCAACTAATTGTAGTGGAGTAAAAAGTACAATATTAACCTCTAAGTAGAAGTATAAAGTTACATATTTGGAATTACTCAAATGAAGTACAAGTACCATAACATTGGACAGTACAGTACTTGAGTAACTGATCCACCATCACCACTTATTGTAATCAGATTCCTCTATCTTTACTTCCATGCGATCCTTCAGTAATCAAAGATCTTTTAATGTTGACTGACTATAAGCTAGCTAACATCCATTCTCTTCCTGTCAATACCTGAAACATGCCTGAAGAGCAGATAACACAAGAAACCGCGATGCAATTTGGTGAAGAGGTTTAATGGACAGTTATTACTACTGT
Organism: Serranus cabrilla; assembly: GCA_903364295.1. Taxonomy (NCBI): domain Eukaryota; kingdom Metazoa; phylum Chordata; class Actinopteri; order Perciformes; family Serranidae; genus Serranus; species Serranus cabrilla. Next base: position 332,534 of record CAFUXE010000683.1, read on the forward strand.
TGTCATGGTGAAGATGTATCAAGATGTTTGGCAACACTGAAACATACACATGCTTGTGTGTGTGTGTGTGTGTG
>CAFUXE010000683.1:340125-350973 GCA_903364295.1 Serranus cabrilla
CCGCTGTTTGCGCCCCTCAGATCAACTATCAGATGGTTTCATTTCCTCATCAGTGCGGACCGCAGGCAGGCTTTTCCCGTCATCCTGCGCGGTGTCCCGGTGATCGATGCAGCTGTGATGAAGAGGATGAGACTGTCCCTGTAGCGGATCAGCCCACAGCCCCGGACTGTTGTTGAAGACTGTCCCCCCCTCCGTCTGTCTTCGGATCTTAAGACACCGACTAAAGGTAAAAGGCAGCTCAGTGGGCGGGCGGGACTCTCCAGTCTGCTGGGACAAACGTCTCAGACACACTGAGGAGATTCAGTGATGGTCGGAGGAGGCGGAAGAAACAACAGGATGTTAATATTTTTTCATGATATATGTTCATGATTTCGAGATTTATCTCGCTGATACATTAATTGCTTTATGACGACATTTTTGTCACCTATAACCTTCTGACCGTCTCGTGACCTGCTGCTGCAGTGCACCCCTGGGCAGTGGGGAATAGGTACTTTTACTCAAGTGTTGTACTACGAATTTGAGGTACTTGTCCGGTACTTATATGTTAATTTTATGCTATTTTATACTTTATTTCCACTACATTATGGAACCCAGTATAGCTCTTTTACACTACATGTATGAAATCCATCAATAAGTTGTGTTTTATTATTAGATGGTGAAATTTTGCTCTCCCTTCACCAGCTGCAGCTTTAATGCATCAGTAACTATAATCCAATAATATATTATTCTAAAATTGGCCATTCTGCATACTTTCACTTTTGGTTCTTTTAGTATGCATTGCAAATACTTTTTTAATCTAGTCTTTTACATAGTATTTGCTGACTAAAGTATTGCAACTTTTACTTCATATCAGAGCACTTCTTCCAACACTGCCCCTGGGAGCATACATTTTTCATTTTGACCCTCGTTAAAAAAAAACCCCAATGATTTATTGATCTCATTGTCCACACAGCTCCATGAGTCTCCACTGTGAAGGCTAGAACACGTCCCGACTGCTGTAGTTTATGGTCCTGACATGATGGGGGGTTCCCATGGTGCCACTGAAGCGCTGTCCAGAGGAAGGAGCTTCATCACACTTCTACCTCTGGCTTTGTTGCTGCCAACAGTGAGAGTCAGTACACAGATAATACCAACCCCTCTGGACTGCCACAAGACCTGCGTGTGCGCCAGCAACATCGTCAGCTGCTCCAAGAGGAATCTAACCGGCGTTCCCATCGATCTCCCAGAATATACAGCTGTTCTGGACCTCAGCTTCAACAGCATCACCCGGCTGTATGCTGACTGGACCACTGTCTCACTGTCGAGACTAAACAGTCTGCTGCTCAGCCACAACAACCTCTACTTCCTCTCCACTGAGGCATTCGCAAATGTGAAAAAGCTTCGTTACCTGGACCTTTCCTCGAACTCCCTCCGCCAGCTGGACGAGCTCATTTTTCAGGAGCTGCAGTACCTGGAGGTGCTGCTGCTTTACAACAACCACATCTCTCAGATAGATCGCACCGCTTTCTCGGAACTCTTCAACCTGCAGAGGCTCTACCTGAGCCAGAACAAGATCTCACGCTTCCCCTTGGAGTTGGTGAAGGAGCGGAGCCGGCTGCCACGTCTTAGACTGCTGGATGTGTCCTCCAATCGAATCAAAAACCCGCCCCTGCAGGAGCTTGAGGCTCTGCCTGCCTGGATCAAGAATAACCTGTACTTCCACAACAACCCTCTGCCCTGCACCTGTGATGTGCACGACATGGTGGCACGCTGGAACCTCAAGGACCTCAGCTCCGTCACAGACTTCAAGAAAAACCACACTTGTCTGATACCAGGCCCACCAAAAGAGAAAATGGCCATACTGGACCTGAGCATGGACTATTTAAACTGCAGTGAGGTCAAAATTATGGATAGACAAACCCATCTGAATGAGTTCCTCCTCCTGGACTGTGACACCAAGGAGAGGGACATGACGAAGAGATGGGTGCTGCCTGGAAACATCCCAGCAGACGAGGCCAACCAGAAGCATAAAGAAGGCAGTCTGCAGATCGGGCCCCTGAAGGTAGAGGACTCAGGGGTCTACACCTGCTATGCCACAAGTGACACCTTCAATGAGACCATATATGTAACTGTTGTAGTGTTTAACACCACCAAGAGTGGTGGACTGGAGAACCTGAAAACAGCCTACACCACCCTCATAGGATGCCTGTTCAGTATAGTCATGGTTCTCATCTACCTCTATTTCACACCCTGCCACTGCCCCTGCTGTCCAGGTCAGGGCCTGAAGAAGAGCGACCCCAGAGACAGCCTCCACTCCTCGACTGTGAGCATCTCTCAGGCACACGAGGACACGGGGCAGGAAAGGGCGGAAAGCGGCGGATTCGCCTACCGACATGTGGCCTTCATGCATCCCAAGGACCAGCTGGAGCAGAACGGGAGACTGAACCCGATAGGCGAGGAGGACGAAGAGTGGCAGGGGGACAACAGGGAGAGAAGGAGGTCTGGTGCAGAGTCTGTCAGCTCTGTGTGCTCCGATACCCCCATGGTGGTGTGAAAAGCCAGTGGCACAGCCCGGAGGGTAAGACTGTGACGCCTGGGCCCATGTGGCTGCTCCACGGAGATTTGTATGCTTTGAATGTGTGCAAGATTCAAAAGGTAAAGCTTTAGTTAGCTCCTGCAGCTGGTGGCACTGTTACAATAGCATGTACTGCATATAATAATAATAATAATTATCAGAGCAATGTCTTGATCACAACACCCCAAAACATTCAGACCTAAAATATTTGGATGAATCAGCTGTCACACAGGATTGCAATTTTATTTTATTTTTTACTTTCAAAAAATGCAACTTATGCTTTTATTATTTGAAATAGTGGCGCTTTTAATGCAAATTATTAGCTGGCCCTGCAGGAAATTGCTATGCAAGTAAGCATGCAAGAGTTTTAAATACCTTTCTTGTATCTTTGATGGAAGTCCATCAAAATATAAATACTAACTATGGCACTATTTACTCAGCGACAATAAAAGGCATGAAAACAGCAGCTTGCCTCCGAATATCCTGAGGCTGCACTTCAAATAAAAGCACTGGGGATCACAACACTACAAGGATTAGTAGTTTTTAAGATGTTGGACAGAAGTTGCTGCTTCAAAGAGAAGCTCATCTTTATGCAGAGCTTCCAGAGCTCACCTCATTATCTCTGCAAGATGTTCAAAACGTATGCTTTGTTTTACATTCCTGTCTGGTTTTGTTGGCCTTTACAGGATGTGACACTGTAAGGATTACTCTTATGCAATTTTATATTATTTTAGTAGATTTGATTGTGATTCAATGCTCAATTAATATTATGTGTGTTTGCAATAATTGAGCTAAATACTTTGCTTTGTACACATTTTTTAAAAGGCCAGTTCACCCCAAATAACACCGAAGGCTCAGGGAGGCCAGGTAAAGATTAAATGTTGGTATTGAAAACATTTCACATCGACATATCTGTGGTGTGCAGAAATTTACAATGGGAACATTTTTTCTGATGACTGGGCTGGTGTATGAGGGGCCTGTCGCAGCTCTAGTTGAGGTCTGAAACTCACTCCAAAATAATGTAGACAGATAAATATGGCGACAGGTGAGAGGGGGAATTTTTTATTTTTGATTGAGGGGTGAACTGTCCTTTTAATTTAAGTATTTTTTTAAATGAAGCATGGCTACAGAAAACATAAATCTAGAACTCAGAATTTCTATTAACTTAACTTCCAAACATTTAGTGTTTGGAAGTTATTAATATGATGTCTAGTTGTTAACGTCAATATAAGCTATAGACTATAAACAAACACAGAAAATATCAGTATAGGATGAGCCATTTCACCCAGTCATTTAATTGCATGATACTTTCCAGGTGACATTTCAAAGAAATATTGAAACACCCTTTTTTTAATATGGATAAGTTCCAATAGTTGTTAGACATAGAATGAGATTTTTCTGAACATTTCTGCTTATTCTCACAATTTTTTGGCCTAATATGCATTCTGTGGACTATAAAAATGCTAAAATACTAATCATAGTTTCACAAATGTACATCCTGTCACACTGGACAGTTAATAGCAGTCAGGAAGCATCGTCTAGGGAAAACAACTGAGAGCGAGTATCATCCACTGAAGGCTTCAGGGCATTAGTGCCCCACCCTCCACAAATGAGCAAATGCCAGCCAGCCAGGCAGCAGTCTCATAAACACAGTCAGAAATAGCAGCGAGTGTTGCAGCCAACACACAGGCTGCCTGACACGGATGAAATGTAAATATAGGAGAAGCGGTTCTCAAACACATCTTAATGTCAGTGATATTGCTGAAACACCTTAAAAGATATTGATTTTAGAGGCTCACATCATAACCTGAATGGTGTCAGAATAAAAGCTGCTGTCTGTCGTACATACTGTGTGCCCACGAGGATTTAAATCAGAAACTAATAGGAGATAGAGTTATGTTTTCACAATCTTAAAGTCAGAGCTTATATTAACACCACTACTAATAATATAGAAACAGAAGAATTCATATTAATAAAATAAGAACAATAAAGCAATTTAACAAGAAAACAATTCCAAATAAAAGATGTAGCAATGTACACTGAAGGTGCTTTTATTTTGAAGGAACTGTTATTTTGCTTTTCCAAATAATTTAGGTGAGTCACCAAATTCATTAAATATCTCTGTGAGAATTATAGCACTGGAAATAGTCCTGACGTTGTGTGCGTGGTCTAACATTATAACGTAGCTCCATTGTGAGAAACTTTATTGACTTATATCTCTGGAACGTATCTACTGTAACTGCTAATGAACATAACCTCTGAAAGTTACTTATAACCAAAGACGGAGTTACATGCTGAGAACTAATAACCCACGTTAAGTGTTTCCGGTCAGCACAGGTTTCATCAGTATGTTGAGATTCTCTTCTGTATTTCTGTGTTCAGCCACAAACTTGTATTTTAATATATGCAATCCTGTATAAGGACTAACTGTATTTTATTATTTGCTGTATTACATTGTGTCTGTTATTGTATTGTTCATGTGTTTCATAAACTACAAAAATGTGGAGAAACAAAGTGAATGGTGTTCCTGTAAGGTGGCTTCAGCCAAAGAAAAAAACTGTTTGACATTTCGAGATACTTTAATTTGCTTTCCTGCCCAGTTAGATGAGACAGTTAATACCGCTGTCCAGCTCAGCTTACCATCAACATCTGCCTGCCAGCTAAAGGTCAAAAAGTAACTTGTTAAATCCTATTTAATTTGTGCAAAAAGAGAACAAAGTGTAAAAACATTACCTATTACCAGCAACGTAACCTCATGAACAGATTTGTATGATATTTCATGAAATATGACCGTTCTATTTAACGATGTGAAGCAGTCGCACAATCGCTGTTTGAAATAAGTGACGGGCGCTGCTTTAAACATGTCGTTAATGAAACAGAACTTCTCCATGTTTAGGCACAAAACTGCTGTGTTTGGGTTAAAATATCCACTTTTGGTCGTTCATCGGACACAGTCAAGTGTGACATAGGATAATACTTTGAAAGGAAGTTATTTTACAGGTTAAATTTTAAATCTAATCTTAATATAGCAAGCTTGACTTTTATTTCCAAACAGCACACAAACATCAGTCTCGGTGTAAAGAACAGGATTTACAGGACGTATCCGCGGCCTCTTCTGCTCCCCCTAAACGACCTTTCTCTCTCTTTATACTGCATAGTTGCTATGGCCACAAGAGGTCAACATCTAACAACAGCATTCATTTCTCTAGGCATAACTATAAATAAGGACAGGAAACAGCCTGTTAGAAAAAGGGGGAATCAATCCCCTCATTGGTCTGCAAGAAAGTGACTAAGCATATTTCCCAAGATTGTCAAACGATTCCTTAAATCTGGATTGCGACAGAAGAGATCCAATGATGACCTGATCTGGACTTTTGTTCCGGTTTAGATGAGACCTCGTTCTGCCAAATTAACCGGCTCCAGTTTCCGACACGGCCTTGTTCGCTTGAGGATGAAATGGGAGACCACACAGCTCGCTGTGCAGAAACCGTTCACACAGGGAGTCGTATTTTATGCACCTGTCCCTCAGACTTACTTTCCTCTGGCAGCATTTGTTGCTGCTGGCTTCTCACCCTTATTTGGCTTGTTGACTACAGGATATCCCCGAGCACTCTGGTCTTTATTCACTCTCGTCTGCCAGGACAGAACAGTCAGTATTAGATTTGCCTCCTGTTGTAAATGTAGGTCTCAGCTTCCCGTTTTAAAATGTCATCTCTGTGTGGCACAGTTGGAGCAAGAAGCATGATTGTTATGTGGAACATCACATTTCTTTACGTGCAAAAATTGTGGGCAGAATCATCACTGAGTGATTTTTCGTGTAGAAGTTGCTCCATTTTTCTGACAGTGTGAAACCTCACCTGCAGCTTTTCTGCAGGATGAATGATTGAAGAGGTCTGCAGGGGCGTCTGTGCTCCCTGTTTCAGCAGCAGCTGTCTCATGTTACCATGTTTACCTCCAGAACACGCAGCAGCAGCAGCAGCCAGGTGTGTGTTACTCACTGCACTGAATTCCAAGTTAAAGGTATTTAATCATCAAAAGGTTAAACAGAAATCATTGCTTATATAAAATTGTTCATGGGAGGTGTGAGAGGGTTAATGATCTGTGTGTCTTGCAATGGAAAACAGATGAATGACTCCTCCTTGTAAATCACAGATTATAATTAGAACAAATGTCGCAGCCTAAAGAAACCCTCAGACCCCTGACCGCCACAGACACAGATGGCATGAATGTAAGCCGCCGCGCCTGTTGACAATGAATGACTGACTGTCGGCCCCGTGTTTTAGAGGCTGAATTCTAAGTGAGATGACTCATCCTCTGCTCAGGCCCCTCCCAGGAGAACCACATGAATCACATGAATGGTGAAGTGACTGGATGTGCAGCTCACTGAGTCCTCTGCCACCTAGTGGCCACCATGTCACAGATCTAAGAAACACTTTGGCTGATTCTTTCCTTTGCAGAATATTCTAGAAAGCCATCAGAGGCATTTAAATCCCCCGAATTCCTCCTTTTTGACAAAGACGTGCTGACTTTAAGGTCTGAAAGGTGGTATTTTATTAGTTTCAATCACAGGTTAATTACTCTCAGACTTGAGCCTCTGACAGCTGGCTGATGTCACTTTAAGCTGAGCGGCTCTCCACATGTATTCACACGGCCTGAGCAAAGCCCACCCTGTTGTTGCTGATGTCGAAGACACTGTAGAACTGCCGCATGAAGACCTCGCCCAGGATCCAGGTGCTGTCTTGTGTAGATGAGAACCCTGTTCTGCACTCAGACGCAGCCTGAGGACAGAGGACACAGGACAGAGGACAGAGGACAGAGGACATGACTGAATGCAGCAGATTAGCAGAATTACTTCAGATTATATAATAAATCTGCAGAGGACTTTGTGAACTCTTTTATTGACCAAAGCCTGTTATAACTTTCTAGCACTGCATACATAAAGTATTTATATGTTCAAACTAATGCATTTTAAAGGCTGCAGTTTGTGGTGCTGTTGACCTCTAATGCATTATACAGAGATTTTTATTTACTTTATTATTTACTTAATGCCATTAGTTTTAACTAACTGTATTCAATAACAATCTCACTTAAACATATGCATTATTATCATTATCATTATTAATCATTTAAAACTCCGTCAAATTAAGGAAAAAGTAAGATTAATGCTTAACATAAGACAGAACATTAAACTGTTATTATTCTGTATAACAATAATAATAATAATAATAATAATAATACAATAGAAACAGCAACAGTACAAAAAAAACGACTTGGTTATAGGTAAAAGACAATAATAGTCAATAATAATAAACTAATAATGGCAGCTCTAATCAATACATCCTGATTAATTAAAGAGCCATTGATACTGCAGGAGGATATATATCACCTAAATAATTTCTCTTATTAATACTTAATAAAGCAAACAATGCTCCTGACAATGACTTGAATTATTAATGGCTTAATAGATTATTTATTGAAATTGATAAAGCAATTTCTTTAAGCATGCCTCATTATAAAATGGCTCCATACATCACGCTGTGTTTAAAACACAAACCTTGAGGACGTAGGCTGATGGAGGAAGAGTGAAGCTGTAGCCGTTTATGTTGAACACGACGTCCGGCAGGAGGTGTGTGGTACTGCAGCTCACAAGAGCCTAACAGACGGATAAACATGATTTTAAAACCCAGAACAGCTCATTTAACATATTTATTATTACATATTAAAAAGCACTCACTTCACCATACTGATCTGTGAAGCCTCCCAGCCAGCCGTTCATGTTGTTAATGTCTTTATCTGGACCCAGGATGAAAGAAGTGCCAGAGTCCACTGTGGCCTCACAGCTCCCAGAGCATGCAACAGTGTTCCCATTGATGGTGATGCTGCGACATGAAGGACGAATTGATAAAAATGCATCCGTTACATTCATCACGGGAAGAAGAAGAAAAACTCCAAACAATATAAATGATGGTTCTGACATTTAAAGCTGAAAAGGAAACTACCTTGTTATTTGGATGTTCCAGAAGTTGGTGGCCTGATACACAGGGATCCACTTTATGCTCCCAGAGTAATATGAAGAATCAGTTCCTCCCAGAATTAACATGCTGCCCTCTACAGAGCTGAAGGAAAATACATTTTTTTAATAAAGTCAGTGCTGCTCAATCATAAAACACCAGCTTGCACAGGAGGAAGTTCGATTCACAGCATTATTTCTCTGCTTGTGACTCAAATAAGATCTCACCTGCTCAGGTACATGGAGAACACGTTCTGCGGGAGTTTTCCCTGGTTCCACAAGTTTTCAAATATGGGCGTTCCTCCCTCATGGGACAAACCAGGGAAAGCCAGACCGAGGATCCCATCCCAGGGCACGTAGGCCAGGAAATCTGCCTCTCTGTCAGCCAGGCCGAAGATCTGGTGCTGCACCTTGAGGTTGCTGATCTGATTAGGATGTGCAAATTGTTGAATGTTATGGGACACGGATCACATATTGCATGGTACACACACACAGTGTATGTGAGCAGCAGCAGCAGTGGAAGAAATGCTCCGATCTGATAAATGTAAAAAATACTCCAAAATCATTCAAAATCCTATGGAAGTAAAAGTACATAAGTTTAAGCAAAATGTATTTAAAGTGTCAAAACTAAAAGAACTTGCTCTACATATTATTTTTAACATAATTAGATCGTTATTAGTGATACATAAACGCAAAAGTAGCTGTTGAGGTGGAGTTAGTTTTCACTATATTCACTATTTATACAGCCTATCGTTTCAGTCCAGGCATTAACCTGGAGGTCGGTTCCTTTCAAAGAGTCACCAGATGGTTGGCATGAAGAATAAAGAGAGAACTGATACAGAAATGTGTTTTCATGTTTTAAGATAAGATAACATTTTATTTATCCAGAGAGAAATTACTGTTAAGCAGCTGCAGTTCAAAGTGGGAGGAGAGCAAGAAATCTCTAATCTTTGCTTTTTTTGTGAAATACTAATACTGCTTTTTCTTAAGAGGTCACAAGCCAAAAAGGTTAGAAAACACTCTCTTAAACTTTGACAGTGTGATCTGTTATAACAAGCATCATGTGTGTTGGTGTGAAATATGAATCTCAGAAGTAATTAGTGAATTTAATGGAGTAAAAAGTTTAATATCTCCCTCAGGGATGTGAGTAAAATGACTGCAGCGTGAACGTGACTTTCACCTTTACGAGGTCATATCCGATGCTTCCGGCTGCATATCCACTGTTGTATGAGATGTGGAAAGTCTTGGAGCTGGGCTGAAAAGAGGAAGACGCTGAGCTGCTGAACTTCACATGTTTACCTGGTGAAGACAGAGAGAAACGGGTCACAGAGGACTTTTCACTTCATTCTGCTTCATATGTAAATATCGCCGTCATGACAGAACTGAAAAGTACAATAACTCCTGAACTCTGCATGTTTTTTAATGGACATACTTGTTGTAAAGTATGCACTTTAATTGTGAATATTATTTAAATATCCTTACAATTTGCACTACATCACACCAACGTGCATTGGGAGCAAACTTACAACAAATGATGATTAATTTGTGTAAAAAAAAAAACACCCCAAAAATAGTAGAAATGCTTATATACTTTCCCCAAACCAACTGTGACATATTCAGATTTCTGTTTTAATAAAAAATAGTACAAAAACATTAAAAAAAAAATGTCTTTTATGACAATAAAAACAACACAGAAATCCTCATATTTAAAAGATGAAATAAGCAAATGTTTAGCATTTTTGGTTGAAAAATGATTGACAGTTAATTAATTGGCCTTTACACATTATTATTCTGACCCTTTATAATAATAATATATATATTTATCACCATGCTCACCACAGGCGAAGCTGGTGCAGCCGGCGGAGGGGACCCACAGGTCGGAGGAGCCGGTGTCAAAGAGGACTTTAAAGACCTGAGGCGGAGTCCCGATGCTGATCTCTCCGTAGTATGTCGTCTGTGCCCAAAACAAGATTATTTAGTCGGTTTCTGTGATTCATGATTGGTTGACTGGTGCCTTTTTTACTTACATATGGGTCAAAGGTCATGGGCACAGCACTCTGCTCGCTCCTGGGGAGGAACTTTGCTGCTGGGTTGAATGGAAACCTCGTCCTGTACTCGTGGTACAGGCCTCGCTCCTCCAGCTGCTGCCGGGCAGACTGCCCTCTCATCAGGGGAATCCTGAGCACGGTTCAACAGTTATCTGGAAGCAAACTCACAAACACTTTCTAACAACATGTCAGACCTCATAACTTATCCTAAAAAGGAGTTTGAGCTGGGAGGGATT
>CAFUXE010000683.1:352085-381521 GCA_903364295.1 Serranus cabrilla
TGTCTGAAAGGACCTGAGGAGCTCACAGAGACGTAGCTGGGGTTTTATATCAGTCTGAACTCAACAGCTTCAACACGTAGAACAGCTCAGCTGATAAGAAACCACTTTACAGAGTGTCAAACCATGAATTCAGATAAACGAAACAATAGAGAATGTTTTTCTAATGTTTTTTAATCTACGCTCAGTCAATTTAGTGTTGAAGATATAATGTAAGTTTACTTAGTTCTTTATAAACTTGACTTAAAAGTCAACACACAATAGAATAAACAGTGTTAATATGATGTTGAATGTTAATTGCTAAATGATGAGTTTCACTTTTTCCACTGATTGTTTCTGTTGATAATTTATCTAAATGAACCAAATACTAAAAGAACATTAAAAAAAACTTAAACCACAACAGCTGAAAAATGATTCAAATGTGTATGTTAAGTTTTATTTATGTCCCATCTATATTTTTTGTGAATGTATTAATAAAAATATATAATATAGATGTTTATTTTCTGTTTCTTTTATTATTATTATACTTAATTTTCTTATGTTTTTTTTTTTAGCTCTTTTTCCATTTATTGTTTTCTTTAACAGTTTTTTTTTTTTAAATACTTAATATTTCAAACAAATTTACTTACGTTAGATAACAAAAGTAGAGTTATTTGAAATACTTTCACTGGAAGGTTCCATCTAAGAAAAACAGAAAATAGTCAGTAAAAAAATTACGGTATTTTATTTACATTTTATATATAACTGTAAATTGATATATACATTTTAATATATAAAATGTATTAAATTAGTTTTTATTAAATCTAAAAGAAAATACTTTTATGGAGTGAAAATAAACATATTGAATGTCAAATGTGTATTTACAGGCTTTTTTTTTCATCATCTGGTGTTAGTCTGTGTGATAAATGACAGATCAGATTCAGTGTTTAATAATAAAGTGAAGTCCAGCTCCGTAGTTTATTTAAACTTGTGAAGGATGGCTGAGGTTTGACCTTTCCCAGACTGTTGTTTCTCGTCTACTGCGAGCACTTACAGAAAGAAATGTAAAGTATTATTGAATACAGCGACTTTAGGTCCCTCTGCCCTGAAAATACTGCGCTGTCACACTGAAGGGTGTTTCAAGTATAAACGGCTTTTAAATGATAAAGAGTAAATGCCTGCAGACCAAATGTTATTGACATTAGTGTGGGAAAAAAAGGTTAATGTCTTATATAAAATTCCTCACCTGTCAACCATAAATCAACTGGATAAGCTTATCGCATTCGTTCTAGAAGAAAAACACACTGATACTGTATCATTTCCCACTCCAGGCACGTCTTCTGTTTTCGTGCTCTGGTAGTTTTAATATCACGCCATCCAACTCTGCCCTCTAGAGGAGCCGGGACAGAGCATGAAAACACTCCTTCACTGAAACCAGCTGGATGCCATGAAAAAACACACAGAGTCTGACTGTTTTTAAAGAATAGCTGCCTTTATTTAAGCCCAAATCAACTCTCACTTACATGAATAAAATAATAACAAAAAGGTGCATATTTTGAAACAAGTTAAAGTGTACTCACCAGGGTAAATGTTCTCAACGTGCACTCAGACTTCACATAGCTACATCAATCATACCACTAGGAGTCTTTTCCAAGGCGACACTGAAGACTTTTCTTCCAGTCTTGCCTCCGTACTGAGATGACAACCTGAAACACTCAACATTTTAATTATAAAACAGTTTATCGACATATGAAAGAAGAAGAAAAAGTCACAAAAACATTGAAAAGAACTGCAAACTGTAATCCCTATCATATAATAATTTTTTGGATTACGCCAAATACAAAATATAGTACGTTATTTGTAGATTTCTTTTTTTAAGAATTTTTTTATATAGGACCAAGAGAGTTTTTAAAGTGCTCAAATTCTATAAAAAGTACATAATACAGTATGTTTGTAGTTTTAATATTCAGCTATTTGGCGTATCCAAATGGAAAACCTTCAAACTGAATAAGAATATATTCATGAAGCTTCATTTGAATTGTAACATCTTGTGAAAATGTGCTACATCACCTCTACAGTGGGTCCTTGTATATGATTATTAGTCTTTTAATGACATAAATTAGGACACGGTTTATGCCAGAACTCAACACATATCTTCTACATCTTTTCCACCACACGTGTATTAAAAACCAGCCTTACGGGCTGTGGGGAGTTTTTAACTTTGTGACGTCCCTGAAGTCAAAAAAAGCATATAAAGAAATAGAGGTATTGGGTAACCATATATGGTGCACAGCTGCCTGACAGGTGGTTAAACTCATTTAGATCACTGACAGCTTCCTGTCACATGCAGGAAACTACATGAAAGTTACTGAGTTTGTTCTGATGTATAACAGGTTGAACTGGGAGCAGAAACGTAGCCGCAGACCGACACACCAGCACGTCACTGATTAACTGACCTTTACTGCTGCCCCCTTTAATCACTCCTTATACACTTTGCATTTATTGCTATATTGTTTTGTGGGATGGTTCTTATGCTGTAATTTTTAAGCAATCTCTGGCAAAAGATTAATCAATGTTCCGGATTAATAAAGTCTTATCTTACCACTTTTATAGTCTCAAAGATGATTTCACTGCCTGTTTTAGACCCGTCATAACCAGTGAGGACTCCAGCGTGTACTGGGAGCCTCCCAGAAACCTTCAACATTAATTCTTAATAATGAATTCTCATTCATTTAAATATCATGCTTGAACTAAAGACTGCTTTAAAGAAAGCTTAATGATTTGAATGAATGTCACATTTGGCATATAAAGTCCTTATTTTTTATACTTAACATGACATTATTTTGTAGCTAACGTGTCAGTAACTCAAGCGAAGACTTTTTGAACTCCTTTGTCTACACGTTTCTGTTGTTTACTGAGATCCAGCTAATGTTGGAAGGGAGATATATTTATAGATATGACAACTGTTAATACACTTATGCAATATAAGCTGCAATCAAACTGTTTAGTAACAGTATCAATACTTATATTTTCCCTTTTATTGTTAACTTATTTATCAGTATATCTTGCAGTTTTACTTGATTGCACTAATCCCCGGCTGCTGTAATTTTCCCCATTTTTGACTAATGAGGATTAATTTATCTGACATGTATAGCTGCTGATATTTTGCAGATTACATTTGTTTGATTACCTGATAACATATACTGTTATTATGCTATCTTAAATAAAGGATCTGAGCATTTTTTCTACAACTGATTTGATGTTGCATTAGTGGCCAATACAGCAAAAATATTCGCAATTTAAATAGAAAAATGTTCGAAATAAGGCTCAAATATTCAAAAGAAAGCTTTGACTGTACTTGGGTATATTTTCCCACCATTTACGTCATTGTGGTACCTGTGAAGTAACTTTTTTTTTTTTTGCATTAATAGAAAAATACATGTAAAAAGATAACATGGAAAACCAACCCCTCAAAAAATGTTATTTCCATATTCCTGACTGCTTCAACAAATGCTGTCCGTTGCATAAAATCAACACAAATATGCATAAAATGTCCCCCACCCCTTTTTTTTTGTTTTTAAATTGTACCTAATGTGTTTGCAGCATCTCACACCAATCATACGTACCTGAGCCAGCAGTTGAGGCCATCCTGATACTTTACCTGTGGAACAGCAGCAGGTGCAGCCAGATGAGACTCCGACCTTTAACAGCTCCAGGAAACCTTGAATCCCTGCCGTGGCACCGCGTGGGCACGTGAAGCTGCTCCGGTCCTTTTTGTTGGGAGACGCAGCAGCGGCGAGCAGGAACATCACTGTCGTCACACGATGAGACTCTTCACTTTGCTTTCATATGCAGTTTAAGAAAAGTGTGTAAATCAGATCAACATATCAACTAATGATTTTGATTCCCTGCATAGGCCAGCTTTCCTCCTCTGTTGTGTTTCCTTTCCATTTTAAGGCAAATAAAGCAGATGCTGTGCCGCTGTCTGGACCTCTTCTCCGACGAAGTCTGGCCCTAGCACAGAGATCTTCTCCAAAACTCCACGAACAACAAGCAACTACACAAGTGAACTCGGCTCCTTTCTCTTGGTGCTGCAGGCGCTGGAACAACGCTCTGTGCTGCTGGAGCCAGACGAGAAAGAAGACCGAGGTCTTCGAGTGCTTCCGCTGAGAGACCGTCACGTGGAGGCGACCCCGGTGATTTTGGCAAAACTTGGCGAGTGAGAAACCAGATGGTTCCCAGCCGCACCTCCGCAGGCAGGCGACAGAGGAACAAGCCACACATCTGAACAGACACAGTGACTCTACATCTGCCTTTGCAGACGCACTGAGAAAGTATTCTAGTATTGCCAAATTTCAATTTGTCACTCAACAGAATGAAAACACAGAACCGAGAGGCTGACCTCCCATTGATTCTCACACTTCCTCTCCTTTCTGCCGGGAAGGCTCCTGCTGTCAAAGTGATAAAGCCTTTTGAGTTTGATAGACAATTCCAAGAACAGAAAAGGTCACAAAAGTTGTCTTCCGAGGCACTCGTGTTTCCCACGAAAGAGTAAATTTATTAAGACAAAATCTATCAAGTGCATGTTGCACTTTGACAGTTAGGTATACTTCTTAGGCCCATGAGCACTGACGTTCTCCATTTCTCTCTCCAGATATCCTGAGTATACAGCACAAATCATTTCTCTCTTTTTTTCCATTTGAAACACTCAAATCAAAGCATCAAAAACAATCATTAACAGTCTGTTCAGAGGAAGGCGTGTAAGGCCACTGGAGATCGGCCTTCTCTCCTCTCATCCATTCAGAAGTCCATAGCATTATTTTCTACTTCTAGACTCCTGATCAGTCATTAGAGATGTGCGTGGCGTACATAGAGCTCTTAATTTACAGATTACATCATCTTTTTCTCAAACAGTACATGCTTTGCTGGGGTAGTTTTTGTAAATTGTGGATTAAAACATGACAGTATGGAATAATTTAATCAGCCAATTATTGTTCGACCAAACTGAATTTGATGCCAATAAAAGGGGTGGAAAAAAAGTAACTCTGTATGACTATAATTCAAAACAGCAGACGGACAATACCTTTGAACAGTTAGTTACATTTAGATTCGTATAGAAAATCCCCTGTAATAATATTTAGAGCTGGAATGATTATAATTCAGATCAGTCATTTATATATTATCACATCTTTGGGTTTTTGGTAGGAAAAGAAAAAGCTAGGACATTAAAACATCACCTTGGGAAAATATGGAATTTTTTTTTCACTTTTTCTGATGTTTTATAGACCAAATAATTGATAAATTGTCAAGAAAAGAAATTCCAGCCCTAAGTATTTATTACCACATAATGCAGTTCAATACAACACTGTGTGGTGAGAAACAAAGGTTCTGCTTTCTGGCATAATTTCAACATAAAATAAACATAATTAGCTTTACAAAGGCAGTATTATTTGCATGGCTATTGTATTGAACTGCATTATAATGTGCAGGTGATTCCTGCTTGTGTACACCCCTACGTACACCAGTAAAAGTGGTGAAAAACAGACAGGAAAAACTGCATTGATTTCAACTTGTAATGTCACATAAACCTCCAGATGTGGCTCAAAAAGGAGCACTGATGATCATGCAATCTGTTGTACTACAACCCTTAATGCCCTTCTGTATTTTAACACAATCTCTTTCCACTATTTTCTTTAGCTTTAAGCAGGACTGGCCAAAACTGACAAAAATATATAATGAAACTTTGAGTCAAAATGTTTACTTGGTCAGCAAAAAGTAATACAGATGCACATCTGGAATATGCCTGTTAATGAGCAATGGGTAAAGCTTTAAATAGATATATTTCCTAAATCATATGTACATGGTTTGGATTTAATTCTTTCATAAGCTGGCTGTACAAACTTTATAGCACTACAAATGTGTTGACACTGGCTGGTTAAATCTATGCTGAGTACAGATAACATGAAAGAAAAAATACTCTGTTTTGGATGTTAAATTCTTTTTTTGTTATAGGCAGGCATTTTATGAAATGATATAAAGGAATGGCGTTTCTTTTTAAATGAGATAAGGCAACATATAGTATTGATCCACAGAACTGTAGCTTGCTCTGAATTACTTTAAGCAGAGTACCCTTCAAGTAACGTACATTATCTGATAACTAAATTGCAGGAAGCAGCGCGGCACCTGTATTAATAATCAAATTCACCAGTTTATCAAAATGCATTCAATTCAACGTGACTTTCATTTCTATAAACCTTCAACAGGATGAGATACAAGCTACCATGCAGGTTAGGGAACTTTTCCTCTGATCCTGTTATTTATCATTACTTCTCCCTGTTTGTACAACTCACAGTTTTAACAATTCATGAGTGTGAAAAGAGACTTTTTTTCCATCACGCTCCTTTGATGATGACCATCACCATGTAGTCGTCCTCTGATTTGGCAAAGGCTTTGGCAGAGGCATCCACAAACTGCTGTGAGAACTCACACGGGGGGAAAGCATGAAGGACTCCTCCCTGGTCCTTGTCTCGGCTGCCCCCCACAGGGAGGCTGATGATGCCGGCCGCCTCCTTCTGCTTCAGGTAGGACACAAGATTCTTCAGTGGTCTCTCGGCGGAGCCGCTGGCGTCCTGGGTCACTCCCTCTTCAGTTTTCCCGGGCACGGCCAGGAGGATGGCGTGCCCGCTGGAGCCGGCGGCCTTGATGCGACGGGAGACTTCCTCCAGCTTGGGCTGGTCCAGACGCAGGCGTTGGCTGATCTTCAGCTGGGACGCTTGAGCCCCTGCAGGGCCCTTCAGCAGCAGACTGGAAGCCACCGCCAGGTCCCCCTCCAGCAGGTGCAGGGATGTGGGAAAGCTGCTGTTCTTCAGCAGGAGGACACCCTGCCACACCTGACTCAGCTTCTGTCCTGCAGCTGCCAGCTTAGACTGCTGGCCGGACTTGGAGGAGGAAGGAGGGTCTAAGCGATCCTCCTTACTCGCCGGGCCCTTCACAGAGTCACTGGCTTTGCGGTTGCGGTCCTTATCAGAGCCTGGCGCTGTTGGGCTGAGTGTTTTCCTTCTCTTGTCTCCAAAGGCAGTGTTCTGGCGCTCTCTGGTAGGGGAGGTTTTCCCTGAGCGAGTCATGCGTTCAGGGTCACTGTTGCGTCCCCCATCTCGGCTGCTCCCTCCAGGGCTGCGCTCTAATGAGTTGCCATGCCGGCGCAGGATGTAGTCAATGTTGTCAGGTGAATGATCCAGCCGGCTGCCATCTTCCAAATGTCTCCTTTTGCGGCTTAGATCTCTGGAGCCTTGTAACTCAGACTCTATTGGCCAGGCTTCATGGGAACGCCTGTCCAGACGATCTATGGGATCAAAGCCTGCTCCTCGCATCCTGTCAAGGACACCCACGCCGGGCCATTCAGCACCGGAGTACAGGTCTCTGTCTCTGAAGCGAGCAGGAAGTGGAGGGGACCTGTCCCTCACTCTCACTGCGTCTGTAAGGCGGTGAGCAAAGGGCTCAGGAACAAAGTCATAGTGTGGCAGGGGGAGGGGGAGCTGCACATACGGCTGCTGCTGGTAGCGGTGCTCTGTGACCGCAAAGTCCACCCTGAGTCTCCTGTCAGGGCCACCCAGAGGGAAGCCTCTCATGTGAGTGCATGCAGCTTGAGCAGCGTCCAAACTTTCATACTGAATGTAGGCCCACACTTCCCCTTTCCTGTAGTCTATAGTCCTGATGGTGCCAAAGCGGTCAAACTCCTTGGCCAGTGCAGCGAGCGGGACCCAGGGTCCAAGGCCCCCCACCCACAGCCTGGTTGTGGGTGTGGGTTTACCGTAGCCGATTTTGATTGGGTTGTGGCCCACCACTTTCCCTGACATCGCTACTTTGGCGCGGTGAGCCATGTCTAGATTCTCAAACTTCAGGAAGCCATAGGTGTTGCTCTGGCCTCTCACTGCCCGCTTTATGTCCACCTCTGTTATCACCCCAAACCTGTCAAACGCCCTCCTCAGGTCACTCTCTGTCACACTGACGTCCAGATTGCCCAGAAACAAAGTCCTGTTTGCCCTCTGGTCATCCTCGGGGCTAATCACATCCTCGTCCCTGTAAACAGCACATTCAGGGATGAACGGGGGTCTATTCCTGGCATCATACACAGAAAAATCCCTGTCTCTCTCCAGGTGGTGAGGTGGTGGTGGAGGAGGAGGAGGAGGGGGTAGGCGGCCCAGAGCCAGCTGCTGTAACCGGTAGTCTCTGTACCCCATACCAGAGGGAGACAGAGGCCTCTGAGAGTGGAGATGCCGGTGTCCTGAGGAGAAATTGTCTTTAGAAACAGGGGAGCGGCTCCTGCGTCTGTTCGTGTAGATTGTCTCTATTTTCAGAGGCCGGTCGTACAGCACCAGCTTGCCGCGGGCGTGTTTGGCCGACCGGGCGTCCTCCGGCCTCCTGAAGTTCACATACGCCACCCTGTCGTCGTTTTCTCGACTTATTTTAACACTCACGTCTCCAAACCTCTTAAACTCGTGAAACAGCCCGTCCTCGATCTCCTCGTCGTTCAGCTGGTTGCCCAGTCCGCTTATTTTGAGAGTCTTGTAATCGTTTTCTGGAGGCCGCGGCTCGCTGCGTGAACCGGACCTGGATGTTTCCGCATCGATGTCAGCGCCGCCGTACGGCTTGTTCCCCGAAACAACTCCGTAGTCATAACCGCTACTAGTCCGACTGGATGAATTATGTCCCTCTGGATCCCTCATGTCTCTTTTATCGCCGTGTAAACTTCTCCTGGATGAAGCTCCGCTGTGAGCAGAGCCGTTGTTGCTGCCAACCGCCGACAGGGCTCCGGGCTTCTTGCCGCCCGGGTGGCTTCCTCCTCGGTCTCTGCCTTCATCTGGCGCCCGGGTGCGTTTCTTCACCGGCGACCGCTCTTTCCCCTTCATTTTCCAGGAGCCGAAATCTGCAGTCTACGCACACTAACCTGTTATAATCCACTTTCTGCTGCTGAAAATCACCTGAAGTCTCTCAACTTATTCGCGGTTTACACTTCACTATCAAGCGATCGACATAACCGCCATGTTGGACTACTTGCACTACTGTACAGGAAGTCCCGCCTACGCGCATGTACTAGCATATGATTGGCTTGGCGGGTTGTCACTCATGTGAAGAGGAAGTCCGCTCGCCTATTATAAACAAGGGTGCGGCTCTGCTGTGGGGTGTATGGAGGGGTCAGAGTACACTCCTGATTGCAGAAGTTAATGTGAAATAACATAAAGAAGCGATTGTGACACATTAGCAGGACAAGAGGGAAGTTTGCATTTTAGATTAGTTTAATAAGGAAGTAACACATATCAATAGAAGAAAGTGTGATATGATTTAGCCAACATATAGGTCCAGCATAACCGAGTTAGAATAACTTAAATTGCTCCAGGAAAACATTTGTACAGGCTGCATGGTGACCTTCAAGTAAGGACACTGACAGTGTGTTGAGTAATAAAAGGCAGGAAAACAGAACTTTGTTTACAGTGGAGGAGGGGCAGACACTAGAGGGAGGATGTAACAAGCTGTTTGCATTAGTGCAGGAGGTGTAGGAGGCTAGGGCCTTGTCAGGGACCAGCTGTGCTTCATTTGTTAAAGTTTGGCAAGACAAGGCAGGGTGCAGCAGCATGAAAACACAGCTCTTAAACAGTGAATCCTGCAATGCGTCAGACATAACTATTAACAGGAAGGAAATAAACACTAAATAAAAACCGTGCAGAGGGGACTGAACTCTCCTTGAGTATGTCGTTGCTGGTACACTTGGGCGTTAGATCACACCTTTCACTTTGGTATAAGTCCAGTATAATTCCAGTTTTATCATATAAGTTTATATCATATAGTGTGTCTGCACTGGGTCAAATAAGATGCATGAAACAGAAATGCTGTTGAACCTTTTAGATCTTTACATCTAGTGCATAAAGGTGCAACATTCTCTGTAGTTATCAAGCACACAATGCAATGACTGAATAATACGGTGTGGCTTTATTTACTGTGGGATGCATAATTTTCTGCAGATAAAATACCTAAACTCTAAGCTTTCACAATTTATCTTTCTTCCAGTGAAAGAACTCTTTCAGGCATTGTACTTACTGATATTATATACTTTAGATATTTGTGTTAAGAAGTGGCAAAGAAGCTAAAGAAATCATTTAGTGGGGCAGGTGGTGCTATTTTAATGTCACAGTGTTTATAATTCGCATGCAATATATGTCCCACTTATTATTTTAGCAGAAATAATAATAACAAAAATAATTATTTGACAATATTGAACATTAGGATGGATTTATGTATGTGTGTGTGTCTACCAGCTTTACTCTTGCCAGCCTTCTGTACAAACACGTCTCACCAGATTTGCACCAGCAGGGGGCGGAGAAGTTCCTCCTAACAACCACATCAGCTGCAGCTCATCACTGACACAGGAAGGCAAAGCACTCACAAACTTTTGTATCCTGATTATTGACTGGAAGTCTTCTGTGTGGCTGCTGGGCAGAGAGTTTAAGCTTCAGCCAGAGTGTCTCTATCTGTGTCTAATCTTTCTCTGTTGAGCATCGTCTCATCACTCTGAATAAAACATGAAGAAACCACTATAGAACTTTAGTATAATATAATATCCTGTGTGAGTTCATGCTATTACACTATAACTAATCTATTCTAAAACATAAAAAAAAATCTATTATTAATGGTATATAATATGACAACACATCTACTCATCTCACATTGGAATCCCCGACACTTTTACATTTCAGCTGAAATCTTATTGTGCTGTTTGGTTTCTGTGTATTTACATTTTATTAAATAATAAATACTGGAATTGTGTAATAATGAAAATGAGAAATAAAGAGCAAACAAATACACATACACTAACACATCACATATGTACATTTTCACACTCAAATCCTAAACTCTTTACTTGTAGCAGCTTTTCTTCCCTTGTCATGTACTGACATTTATTTCCCTTTATAACATCTATACAAAGTCCTTTCTTTCCACAGCATCAGTCCAAGAACAGGTATAATGAACCTCCTACAGTCGCCCGTTTAGTCACATAATGACGTGTCCCTCACATTATTTTGAATGAAATTAAGAGGCGACCTTGAGTTTGCTCACATTTCTATTGACCCCATTGATCTTGTTTTTCTTACAGTAATTACACCACAGCAACCCAAGCTGTGCTGCAGCCTCAGCCGTCATCCACACAGCAGCAATCTGTGCAGTCAGTGGGGTATTTCTGGATGTGTGGGCACTTTTATTATTATTGATAATACACAGGAATAAAATGCTGAGGCATGTATGTAGGGCGCTCCCACGCGTAGGATTACAGCCTGCAGGACAGCAGGGGGAGAGGTGGTCGTCCAATTCCAATTATTGCACCGTGTTGCTTTATGGATAGAAAGGCTGACGAGTCAACGAGTTTTGTGGCAGACAAATACACACCAATGCACCAAAAGTTTTTTCTTTATTTCTTTATTTACATTTGCTTTGATTCTTTAAAAAAAAGTTGTTTTCTATGCTCAGGCTTCACAGAATACAAGCATATTGAAGGGATAGATTTCCCCCCAAAAAATTGTCTTAAGTGCTTTTTATTAATCAAGATCATTTTGGTGTGAGCTACAGAGTGTTGAAAATTTCGGATGTAGAGATGTCTGCCTTTTCATGAGTAAAATGGGACTAGATGGCATCGATGGTGCACAAAAAAATACATTAAGAAAATAGCCATGTCTCTTTTCAATGTCTCGACTTGATTTACTAAGTTACTAAGGATCATAACAATCAGGATTTATAAATAAGACCGCAGAACTTTCCCTTAAATTTTCAACAAAGTTTTCACCTTTACAAATCAAAATGAATGGAAAACACCCTTGGTGGAAAAAGTATTCAGATCACAGTAAAAGTACTAATACCACACTGAGAAATGACTTCACTACAAGTAAAAGTCCTGCATTTAAAACTTACCTGAGTAAAAGTACAAAAGTATCTGCAT
The DNA here is from genome assembly GCA_903364295.1 of Serranus cabrilla. Taxonomy (NCBI): domain Eukaryota; kingdom Metazoa; phylum Chordata; class Actinopteri; order Perciformes; family Serranidae; genus Serranus; species Serranus cabrilla. The sequence continues at coordinate 364,048 of CAFUXE010000683.1, forward strand.
CAAATTTTACTTAAAGTATCAAAAGTTAAATACTCGTTATGCAGAATAGGCTCACTCAGATTGTTTTATATATCTACAAAATATATTATTGGATTGTTTGAATTGATGCATTTATTGCATTTTGTAAAGATAGGACTCATTTTAACTACTAAATTTACTGTTAGGAGGTTTAATTTTTTTTTTAAAAAGGGCTAATCATTTCAAATTGATCATGTGTTTTATGTTAAATCTCAACCTGAAAAGTAACTAAAGCTGGCAGCTAAATGTAGTGAAGTAAAAACTACAAAATGTCTGTCAAAAAATAGTGGAGTAGAAGTATAAACTTACATAATGGAAATACTCAAGTAAAGTACACATACCTCCAAACTTGAGGAAATGTGCTTAGTTACATTGCACCACTGGAAGACAACAAATCGAATCCTGATCATTTCTTTTTCATTTTTACAAAAAGGACGACCAATTATACTTCTGGTGTAAAATTCTTTTACATTTATTTGCCATCTTTCTTCTGAATAACTTTTAATCTTTATCTTTTTTTCTGTCTCTTTTAGTTTGACCCTTTTATTTGTTGTACCAACAATACTTACTAAAAACACACACACACACACACACACACACAGCGTGCTGCGCTGCAGGGTTTTTAAAAGGATTATCTTGTCCAAAAAAATGGGGACAGAAGCTTTGCCCTCAACCCTGTGAGCTGGATGGCCCCTCTTTGAGAGACCATCTGGTGAAGTTCTTCTATAGACCGCCACATGTCCGCGCGCAGGCCCACAGAGGCAATCTGCCACCCAGTATTAAAATGGGTTTAAGTGGGTCTATAAAGATAGTATGAGCGGGGAAATTTGTCCCTGCTTTAAATCTCTTCCCAATATCCAGGTCACTTGTTTGTCCTCAACCAAAGCATTCATTCATCCGTCAGTGAAGTGTGTCAACAGAACTGTGCTTACATGTAAATCAGCGGCAAACTTATTAGAGGGAATTATAGCTGCTGTGTTCACATAACAGGAAGCAAACCTACACAGAGACGCTTTTAGAAACATATTTAAACGCAGATTCTCAAATCCACCGTGGCTGCTATGAACTCTCTGAAATATGAAACCTTGAACATACTGCAACAGATAGGCGTTTCATCTGATAACAACCACCAAAAACAGAATGGCATGCAAGGGTTTTTGTTAATGAGCCGTCAAAGGGGAAATCTGCAAAGGATTAGTGAGGGAAAAAACAGCTTTTAATGAGTTTCTATTTTTGTGCGTCGCATTAAGGTGAACAGCACGGCCTGACCCACTGCACCCCTGGCTTTCATGTGAGACAGATGCTTAGTAACAGATCTGTTTGTGCATTTCTGCCAACCAAAGGACAACCAATCCCTCACCTGTCCCGCCTGAACCAGTGCGCCGTGAATCTCCCATCGTGTGTGTGAAAAATGAGAGCCACCCACTGCACTGTGTCACAGCACACAGCTGGCCTTTAAATGTATTTGTCTGTTGTGTATCTTCATTAAAGTACGAGACTCTTCATACAGTACAAGTTTTTTTAGTTAAGTGTTGCCGTATGGTGGAGGACTGCAGTGTGTCTCAGAGCTGGACATGACCCACTTTCTCCACTGTCTGAACACCTGCACCACACCAGCATGTCCCCGTGCACTGATGCACTCTGGGAAAGCAGGAGATGCTAACAGTGTGAAAATGCATTACCAGATAAAGCAGAAAGACAAGAATTAAAGAAGCTTTTCTTCATCTTAGACATGAAAAGTTCTTGCTTTTATCTTTCCTCAAACTAATGTGTTAGTTCTGCTTCACTGCCTCTATGATGCTAAAGAAGTGAGCGAATAAGCCTCAATGAATTATCAGCACATTGATCACAGAGAGCGATGTCGTGTGGCCTGACAACTGCCGAAAATCGATCGATTCGATTTCTCTATTCACGTCTGTCAGAAGTGTTCACATTCACTTGCTTTCAGCAGAAATTGCAGTAGATGTAATTATGTTTGTTCAAGCGCTTGTACTCAAAATAATGGACTAGATAAGCGATACCACAGAGCCCAGTGCAGAGTGAATCTTTTTTTAGGAGCTGAGAGTGACCCAGACAGCGCAAAACACAAGGGGAGAAGCAGGGAGGGAGGGAGGGAGTAAAGGGATGGGGAGGGGGGAATATAAATGAGACTGGAGTGAAGGAAAAGTACTGGGTGGATGTGGCGGTGCAGATGCAGAATGCATGAGCGCACGTGAGTGGAGGTGGAAGTGTGTGTGTGTGTGTGAGGGGGGGCACAGAAGAAAGCGGGTGCTGCAAAGCGGCGAGGAGACAATGTGAAGTTAGAGGCGGCTGAAGGTGAACAGCAGAGAGGAGTGGAAATGTGCTGACGTCAGAGACCGAGGACTGTGAGATACAACAAAAATCACAGAAGATGTTGGAAGTAAAGATTCAAGAGAGCAAGAAGAAGCACTGCGCAGGGAGTGACAGAGAGCATGGAGGAAGGATGATGACGATAAAAATAAACTAAGAGGAAAGAAAAGAAAGATGAATGAGAAAAATGTTAAAACTGGGGATTCAAATCTGACAGGAAATGCTGTCAGTTAAGCTTTCCTGGTGTGCAGTTTAGATTTATGCTGAGTTTGTTAGTCACGCTAGCAGATGCAAATGTCAGTCTGTCGACTGGACCGTCAGTTTGATCCCGAAATATCTGTACAACTGTACAACGGATTGTCATTACATTTTGTGCAGACATTCATGGATGAATCCCACTTTAAAGATTCTGTGACTTTCCCCTTTGCATGTATGATTTCTCTTACCATGTGACTCTTTATGATGGTGCAAGCTACCAATCGTTACAGGCTTGTAGTTTAGATCAAAATGGGTCATTTGACCCACACTGGTATGATTACCACTAGTTGAAATATGTTTACAGCTGATGAATGCACTTACATGAAATTTTGGTACAGATATCGCCTGACCCCCCTGAGAAAAAACTATTAAAGAATAATGCTAAATTATTAACTATACATTAGGTCTGATGTATAGATATATGGCTCAGGCCCAACAGTCCAAAAATAAACACTGAAGTCCAGTGCCGACATACTTCTTTGAAAATAATGAAAGGTGTGACAATGCTGAGGTTGGGTCTGGATACAGAAACAACTTGTTAAGGGATAAATGAAGATGATTTATTAGACTAGTGAGATGTCATAACAATGACATGGCACCCTTCACATCAGCCTCAGCTGGATTTTGTTTTTAGTCCTATTTATCTCCACCAATGATGTTATGTTTGTTTGAAGGATTACAGAAAAACTACTGGCCTTTTTTTGATTAAACTTATTGGAAATGTGAAGCACGGGCCAAGGAAGAATCCATTTAGGAGGTCATCACAGTCACAGGGCGGATATGAATTATTTTCACAATCATTAATATTAATATATGCATGTCCTTACTGGAGGTCGGTGCTCTATGTTATCATGTTAACACACTAATCTAAGACAGTGCACCTGGTTCACCTGCTAATCATCAGCATGTTAGCATTGTCACTGACTGACATTAGCTTTAGCATTAGCAATACTGTGCAGTATGAAGCTGCTAGCATGACTGTTAACATCTGGTGCTGAATAAACAAGAACCAGGAACAACAAACTCTGCAGAATATCACAGTGGGAGGGAGGTTTTTGTTTTTTAAGGTTTAACAGTGTGTTCAATACATGCAGGTATGAGTAAAAGGATGCGGGGTACAAGGCAGAACAAAGCTGCAGCTCCTCCAGCCCAGATGGGACTGTGCGGTCATTTGCTAAGCAGTGAGGGCAACAGTGCGGCTGTGCCAACAGTCCCACAGGCCTGCAAGGCTGCTGATGCAGGCTAAATAAAACCCTCAAATGTTATGTGAATGTATCACTGAGTGGCACACCGCTGTCCACTTAGCAGATGCCCTGCAGCAGATGAGGGAACTGTGCTGATGAAGAACATCTCAGTACGAGTATCTCATTATTATAAGACATTTTTTTGATTCTTGTTCTTAAACTGTCTTCATTAGACTTTATGATCCCGTTTCAGTGGGAATGTGCTGCCTCAGACATGTATTCCATTTTCACCTCAGAGATTTCACGTCAGACATGTTGTACCGCGAGACGACGTGACAAAAAGGTTGTGGGAGGAAAAAGTGGGTGAGAAACACAACAGATGATCATCTTCAATCCACTGTAAAAGTTGCAAAAACCAAAAGAAATAATAGGAAAGAGAGGAAAAACAGAGAGAGAAGGTTCCAGTACAGAACAACTACCTAAAGTATTTGGTTTTATTAAAAATGAATCTCCATCAGTCACCTACAGGATCCCACAGAAACTTCAGGGACCATAATTTTTGTTGCTCCAAAGAATAAATCAATTTATTGAGGGAAAGAATGTAGAAAGGAGAGAGCAGAGATGAGACAAAGTGTCATACGATCCTGAGGTTGCTGTGGCAACTGCTCCCAGCAGTCAGCTCGAAGACGATGCGTCAAACGCGTCACCGAGCGAGCGAGGACCAGCTGTAGAGATACTGGAAGCAGATCAGAACCGGAGTTCGTCATTGGAGCTAAACTCTGGTTTTAGTTCAACTGGTTTTAGCATCCGCCTGCAGAGAAAATGAGCTGTGATTCATTATCCTTTATTTAACCAAGTAAAAATCTCTTTTCCAAGAGCTACCTGGCCAAGAATACACACACTGAGTGCACAAGTGAGTGCGCACACTATACAAAAGAAATGCAATAAAGGACACAGTAACAATACATAAACAGTACAGTTTAAATGATAAGTAATACATTATTTTCTTTTGTCTCAATTCGTTTAAACCATAATGATGCATGTGTTTGATGCAGATAAAGAAAAACATCTGATTAAGACGACTAAGGAGGCAGACATGTGGGAACAAGGGGATGAAATAAATCCATACAGGGTCAGGATGAAAAATGGCCCCTCGATAATATCTTCCTCCCCGGACTGGGTGGTGTTAAGGAATATTCTGGCGGCTGGTTCATGATTTATGGTCCCCGGGGCATCTGTGTCTGCTGCAGTCGTGTTGCATGTCCGGTGTTCAATGGACAAACGACCACCCAGTGCAAGTGCAGAGTTTGATCGTGGGGATAAAGCTGTTAGTCAGAGCTTATTAGTGTGTAGTGGTTTATAAAGAGAGCTTGGATTTCTGTCCTAAACAAAATAGACTTTTATGTTATATAATTATTTTCTTTAAAGTATGCTGAAGGCAGTGGTTAAAAAGTTACCAAGTTCATTTGTCCATTTACTTCCGTCCAGTTTTAGAGTATTTGTACTTTACTTTAGTATTTCCTTGTTCTACCTCACTGCATTTATTTGTTATGTGTCAGGTGAGGCTGCTCTAACATACAACACATACTGAAAAGTTTATGAAACATGATGCAATCATATAGATTTAACTATCCAAATAAAATGAGCTCCACTACATGTACAACATTAAAGTCTTGCTTAATGTGAATGCTCAGCAATAACAAGCCAGTCATCTATCAACTTTACACTGGCAGAGCTTTCGCACGTCTACTGCAGTTAATTTGGGAATGCAAACATTTACTTGTTATTCAAGGATTCATGGATTAAATGATTCAGGGAAGTTTATGGTCATTGCCAGAACATTTTGGTGCATAAAGGGGAACAAAATGATGTACTCAGTGGGTCTGAAATTAACTTTTGGAATCCAGCTAATTTGGTCACATTTCAATTAATGTGTGTGTTGAGTAACTGAATCAACATTCCTTAACTGACTGAAATTAAAATACAAAATAAATGTGTGATTCATACAGTATCCCTTTGGAACAACAAGAAGACACATTACATGTGCAATAATCATGCATTAGATTATTATTACCATTACTTACATATGTGATTTACACGTTTACTCTTCTTCAAATGCAAAATGTCCTTCTTTTCTCCTTTTCACTGTATTATTCATTTATTGTTCATATATTTATCATGAGTTTTATTCATTTATTGATGCTCATTCATTGTTGAGCAGTGAAAAAAAAAGCTTGCTCGTGCGTTTCTACCAGCAGCTTCACTGTTGCAGGTTGTTTTTTGGGAAGATCATTAAAAAACACTCACACCACTATATATTCTTGCTCCCTTTAGAAACGACGTGTTTTTTTCCCCTGCATCCTCACCGGCCAGTGTTGAATGGCTTCAATTTTTTATCAATTGAAATGACGAAAGCTGCGTCAGACCATCACTTCCTCAGGTAGGAGTGGATAACCTTGACAAATCCCCCCTTTTCTTCCCTCGCCATCCCACCTTCACGTGCACAGATGCTGCGATGGGCGGAAGTCTCAAACAAGTGAGTGGCAGGTGATCATTTGTCATTGTTGGTAATGAACAGCACTTTGTGCGTCACGGTGCGCCCCGGACTCTCCACCCTGCATGTTAATTGCAGGCAGAGCAGCATGTGATCCTCCGTCCTCCAGTAGTCCTGCGAGCGCTCAGTCAGTCCCACACCGACACACAAGCGCTGCCCGGCGGACGCATTCATGCCTCTCTACACGCTCTCTGCGGTCATATTAAACCTGGATATTGTTGATCGCTGCTGAAGACTCACGGTGAGAAACATTTTTTCCCTAACATCCCTCCACTCTGCGTCTTTTTAAGGTGTTATCACCTGGATTTTAAGAGCACACACACTGTTCATTTCTGCAGAAAGTTCACAGACAGCTGGAAAAATACTTTCAGTCGCTTTGTTTTTAAACGCAGCTTGTTTTGAATCGTGCGAAGTTCGTGTTCAGTTTGCATCGTGGTGTGCTCAGAGGTCGGAGAATAATCGTCTTTGACCTTGGTTGTGTGGGTTTAAAAGTCGTCGCATCACTCGTGATGAGCAGTAGAAAAGGGGGGCTGGAAGCAGCACGAGGCTATCAGCATCAGCACCAGATGTGTCACCTGGTGTTCACAAAGAGTGATCGGAGCTGTTGGTGTTGATCAGTGAGGTTTACACGGCCTGCATCTGCTCGTCACAGCTGGATTTTTACAGTTAAACGATGTTTTTATGCATAAACCTTAACTTTAAATGTTTAAATGTATACTGGTCCGGTTCTTTTTGGTGTTAAAGTTGTGAGATCTAAGAGCTGTCGGTAGAGTATCAGTAAAGGTGGCTGTCAGTCTTCAGACAGTCAGGGTAATACTTTTATTTGTAGGGGTGTAAGAAAATATCAAAGGTATTGTGCCATTATGTTTTGGATACTGTAACAATTCTCACTGGATTTTGAAGTAACTTTTATATAAGATATATAAAGTTATTATATAAAGTCCTGCTCTGCTGTTTGATGTTACAGCAACTGTAATATATACAGATATCGATATTCTGACAAATCGCGATATGTTGCAATATATTGAACCCCTGTATCACGATACGTATTGAATCGTCAGATTTTTCCCGATAAACCACTCTAGTAAGTTCCAGTGTGGAACAGCTGCTTATCGATCAATAATCAATTAATGAAGAAGAGTGGAGATTTAAACTGGTTACTGAAGCTGATACCTGGCTGATTTTTCATCCCATTAGTTATGTTATATTGTGTTATGCTGTGTTCCTGTGTATTAAAATAACTGTGCCTTGGTTAAAGCTGAAGTAAATCATTAGCTGATTGACAAAAAAATACATTTTGATCCTTTATTCATAATTTTATACCAAAAAATACCAAACATTTTGTTATTCTAGCCTCTAATTTAAGTGTGTTTACTACTTTTTTTTGGCACATGTGACAGGATGTCTTTGGGTTTGGGCCATTGGTTGTATCATGTGAAATAACATGAAGTCACAAGACAGCTGCATAAACACATGACAAACTGCTGTTAAATGAAATTAAGCTACATCATTGTTATACAGATAATATCTCTATATTGCACCCTCTGCTGTTGATGTGACATTTGTTCAAGTTAAAGTCCTTTACTAGAAGTGATGTACAGTATGTGTTTGCTTTACCTTGATATGAAGCATGCAAAATAACAAACAAACAGGTTTTATCGTAATGAGGAGTAGGATCAGTTTTGAACTCCAAAGACACGGATGCAGCAGATAAATAACATTCCTGTGATATGAAATGATTCCCAACAGCCAGACTCTTCAGCTGGGGTCATCTAAACTGTGTGTCGCTGGGGGTTTTTCCAGCAGGATTATTCGTTGGGTGTTTTCATTTCTCGGCACTGGCTGGATGATGCAGCCTCTGATTGATATTACGTGTACTTGTATACTGTAGCATGGGATTGAATGACAAGACAGAAAGGCAGCACCGGGGGCTTTACAGTTAATGCACACAGGATTATGAAGACTTGTGAATGGCTGCGGATTATTGCATCACAGGCTCATCTTGACATGCACAGAGGAGGAAATCTGTTGTGGGATGAAAAACTAAATACATAAACAAGGAAAGCAAATGCACATTCTGAGCAGGAGTTAAGGAACTCATGTTACTCACAGGAGCTCTGAGTGTTTGTGTGTGGATGAGTTTGTGTTTGTGTTTTTTATAGAGAAATTTGCTGGAAGTTAAAGAGTTTGTTGCCGGGGGAGACAACACAGGAGAAATGGGCGTAAAATACTTTAGATATAAGCATGAAACTTTGCCTGTTAATTACTTACATGAAGACAATTATGTTTTGTTTAACAGGTTTCTGAGTTTAAATAGTAGAATATGTGCAAATGGGGCATATTTTATGAAATATTCACTAACTGGCTTAAATTTCCAGAAGAGAAAACTGAACTTTGGATAAAGCCTGGTTCATATATGACGAGTCAAATGTTTTTACAGAGGTGATGCTCGATATTTTTTCATGTTTTCAGGGATAAAATGTTCTATACATCCGACTGTGGATGATATATAAACACCCCCCTCTGTAGAAAGCTTCAGAAAATAGATAGGAATTAAACTGGAAAGTTTTAATGCTGCTAAAGTAAAAAGAAGAAAAATGTTTTTTTGAGAAAAAAGTCTTTAGGTACACTACAGTTGACCAGGGTAAACATTTTAAGATACTCCCTCAGTTGTTTCATTATATTAAGAAAAGTGTGTTTTGTATTTCAAGTTTACTGACATTTTTATGAGGCATTAGCTAATGTTAACTTTCAGTGAGTTGAGGAGAAATCTAAAGACACAAATAGACAAAGTGTGGTAAAAAATAAACACCTGAATGTGTATTATGGATGTTTACTGTCCATTAGTCTGAATTCAGACATGTTATGGAAGTAAAATAGCCCAAATGTGAGTGCGTGTTGTAGCCTGTGGAGCTCGGCCTCTGGCTGATGTAAGCACTGAGTGCTGTGACGACGGAGGCTCGTGTGCATCACTGCTGTTGCATCACACTGGAGGTGCAGAGTGTGCAGTCCTCTACTGTTTCCATACATTTTCCTCCTGCTTTCACAGGAGTTAAGTGGTTTGATCGGTCCTGATACAGCACAGGGGATTAAAAAACTGTGTATTCATAGCTTGTCGTTTGTTTAATTCACCTCTGCATGTGGAACTGTGTTTAAATAACCAAAGCTTTGCAGTTTTGCATGTGAGTGGACGTCAGATTTTCTATAATGGAGAAATGACTTTCTTAATAAGTAATGAGCCTGCACGGAGGCTTGTGATGTGGATCAAGAGAACACATGACGGCACTTCATCCAAAGCATCATGTTCACTTCCTCCATTACGTTTGGGTCGAACCAACCACTCCCCTGAAAGAGGGGTGAGGCTGGATGTTGCAGCAAGGCTTCAGAGGATTAGGGGATTTACAGCGGAAAAAAAAAAAAAAAAGCTTCACTAAAGTTAAGCTTTGCACAACAGGGAAATTAAATAGAACAATTTGCAGGATTGGGAATTTTTTTGGGACCAAAAACATTGCGTGAGGGACGACAAGCTGTGGTCTGAAAACATCAAGTCCCTGCTGAGTTTCTGCTGAGAGATTCAGGTTAAGTTAACACACACACACAGGTGTGACGAATGGTCTCCTGTCTGTATGTTGACGTCCATCATGGCTGTGGTGAGGCACAACCATGTGTTACAACTCAATGTCTTATTACGAGCCTAACCAAGCACTAAATAGAGGAATAATTGTGTCAGCGACTGTGTGAAGTGTTATTTAAGGATCACAGTCAGGAAGCTTAAAATGACTGTACATTAAATGAGCCTTGGCAAGGGCACCAACCTGACATTCTCTTATTTAAAATTCAGACTATTTGTAGGATTTTTGTCCCATAATAGAAGATGATTACATTTTAATTCTTGATGATGTCCTTGAAACATAATTTTCTCTTTGACCTTTCTGTTCTTCTGATGCAGGACTGAGGCCCAGACCTGAAATCCAGCTGCCACTCCTCTGCTTCGCCCTCATAGCTGCATCCATCCACCTCTTCTATCTGCTGTCACCTCTCTCTGTTCCCACCGGACTCTGCTTCGCTCTCTTTTTTCTCTCTCCACCCCCACCCCCTTCCCGACCCTCAGCCTCCCCGATGCCTAAGAACAGCAAGGTGACGCAGCGCGAGCAGAGCCATGAGCACGTCACAGAGTCGGTGGCTGACCTGCTCGCACACGAGGAGCCGATCGACTACAAGAGCAGCGCCCTGAACGTCGGAGGGGCCACCGGGAAAAAGGTCCCGCAGATAGAGGTGCCCGAAAACGATGGACGCCCCGCCTGGAACAGCAAACTGCAGTACATCCTGGCACAGGTGGGCTTCTCTGTGGGCCTCGGGAACGTGTGGCGCTTCCCTTACCTGTGCCAGAAGAACGGAGGAGGTGAGTTAACATATTCATCCGTTGGACTGATGGAGAGTATTTCTTCTTTGAAAGAAGAACAAAGCACATCACTGCAGGCTTTTCTCAGAGGAAAAGATGCTTTTACTCTTCTGCCATCTGGCTTCAAGTGATAGAAAGATGCTTCATCCAATCTCCTGCTAGGTAATTGTTTGAAAGTGTTTGCCCTTTTCCAAACAATATCCAGTGAAAGCATCTAAGACGGTTCTGTGTATTAATCCATCTGACAGTATCAGGTTACAAAAATACCACTAAGGAACACGAAACCACTCAGAAGAGACACTAAATTATCGCAATAAGAGACACGAAAACGACATAAAAAGGCTGAACAACTATAGAATCGGTCTTGGTGGTGGTGGTGGCTCTCAACATTGCCCAGCCCTGTTGGACAAAAGTGGTTAATTGTTGAAATCTTTTGCAAACACATACACATGTTTTACTTTGCCATGAGACGGCTCTGGTTTCATTTACAAAAGCAGATATCCAGACTCCTTTGAAAACAAACAGTAATTTACCTTGTGTGACTTTGGTGTTTTAAAGGGTTAGTTTGGTTCTACAAAAGTCACACAACAACACAAAACAAACTAAACAATTGTCAATGGAGTCTGGTTGCTTTGAAGGAAGAACGGCTTTAGTTCCCCACAGGGAATATTCATCAGTCTGACAGCAAGATAAAGCGGTGACATTTTTCTAAATATAGCGTACACTCAAACTGATGTTGATTTTTTTTTTTGATGCGCCTTTTTTAGGCGGCTAAAGTAATGTTACCTTGGTTCACAGCACTACATGCTGCTCAGCTTCAGTGCTGTTATGACATTTACTGCAGGAGATACACTGATTATGGATAAGTACCTGATACAGCCCCTCTTCAGTAAATCTGAACTGTCCTTTTTAGCAGCTCCGTTACCCCCGACCATCACAAACTACATGGAGCTTCCATTCAGCCCAGCAGTTCAGAGAGAAAAAGCCGAGTCTAAATATAGCTGCACTATTGATTACTACTGCCGGCAGAGCGGCCGGGCTCCACTGATACTCTGGTAAACAACACAGGGCTCGATAAAAAATGTAACTGTATAGTGATGAGGGTTTATTCCTGCGCATGTAATCTGAGGTGAGCACAGTGTAAACCTGAGTTCACTGTAGGTGGAAAAACATCTTGTCATCATGGATGTATTAACATGCGGCGGCTCACGTTGCTCCGAGTCTTTATCGTTGTTTGCTGCTTTACTGTCCGTGTCTGATTTACTGCATGTAGGCAGGAGGTTATTGCTTGTAGGGAGGATTTACTGACAGCAGACTCCCAGACCGGTCACGTGACGTGCGGCCATTTTTCACTCCGTAATTGTCTGTCTGGCGGCCAATTACAGACACATTAAAGGTCTGTGTTGTTTGTAGAGTTATCGCTGTGTGGGCTTCTCTCTCATTTACGTTTTGTCGTGTCTTTCTCCCTCCCTCTATCATTTCTGCTTCCGTTGTCACATCTTTATGCTCGGTGGAATATAACACATCTATCACCGGCTCCAGTTTATATAACCTGTGATGGAGTGGATTTGCAAAATCCTGGCAAAGGCCCAAGCCTCCTCACTACATTTAACCTCACTATTCTCTCTATTTCAGCTTTCTTGATCTCACCCTTTCGCCCCCTCCCTTCTCTCTCTGCCTCATTACTCCACCCACTATCAAAGATGTGTGCCACTGTATGTAATTCCTACTTTTGATGTATTAATAGTACGTGTTTGCCTGCTTTAAGTCCCAGATGATGACTCACCCTTCACATAAAACGCAGTTGCATCCTGATTACGCCTCTCGGGATTAAGCTGCAAAGAGACATATTTAGACTTCCGTCAAAATTAAAATGAAATTCAAAGAATATTCGGCAGTGGAGTCGCGCCCTTAAGTCTGAGAGGAGCTGGGTGGGAGGGTAAATATAACCCACTGAATCACTGTTGTGTAATGCTAAATTGTTGAATTACTGTACAAATGTTGCTGGTATTGAAGCAGTTTATACTCATCTTGTTAGGACCACACCAGTTTATTTGCATATTTTAGTCAATTTACTAAAGGTAATTCATAGAATGACCAGGGAAATATTCATTTATATTATTACTATGAGAGCATTATGTTAAAAATGTGACACTGTCCTTTAAAGATACAACACACCACAGTTTCAAAAGGTTACGGATCCTTTTCTGTTTGTGATGTTTCTGTTGTGTTGGACTCAATTATAGTGAAAGTTTCCAATACTTTTGATCCTGTGCATGTAAATGACAAAATATTAAAAACTGAATGCAGCTGTAGCACAGACTACAACCTCTAAACACGTGTTTTACTATAAGGGAAATTCTGCAGCAATGTGGCCCAGTGTGAGATGTTCTATTTAAAGTAAAAGCTGTTGGGAAAGTCTAATCCTGCATAGTCTGGAAATGTAATTTCTATACCACAACAGCTTATTCCTATCACATTATTCTGTTTTTTTCAGGAGCCTATTTGGTTCCTTACTTCATCCTCCTCATCATCATCGGCATCCCGCTCTTCTTCATGGAGCTGGCCGTTGGTCAGAAGATCCGACGTGGCAGCATCGGGGTCTGGAACTACGTCTGTCCCAGTCTGGGCGGGATAGGAATGTCCAGTCTGATGGTGAGAGATCTATCTATCTATCTATCTATCTATCTATCTATCTATCTATCTATCTATCTATCTATCTATCTATCTATCTATCTATATCTATCTATCTATCTATCTATCTATCTATCTATCTATCTATCTAATGTATGTTTTTAGCATGAAACTGATATGATAACGAGCAGGATAAAGTTACAGGAACATCTGGAGTCTCCACACAGCCTCGGTCTGTGTTTATGGGAGGTATTGACGTGTTTGCGAGTAAAAGGTAGCCTTTCTTTAGAGTTGCACGGCTGGTGCAGAAGCAGCTATAAATATCTTGCAGAAGATCAGTGTTGAAAAGAGAGCGCTTCAATTATTCATGCTTTCCTCAACCTTATTTAGCTTGTGAATGTCCTGGCTGGCAAGGCTGCTCAGAAGACTGACAGCAACACGGGACATGCACAGAGCGTTTGCATGCCTTTCTCACGCTGTACGGATCTTATTGTATAATTTAGAGGAGGTATGAAATGTGACACTTTATAGTGTAAAATGTCAATAAACAAATTGGTAACCTGTCTGTTTGTCTATCCAGGTGTGTGGCTTTGTGGGTCTCTACTATAACGTGATCATCGGCTGGAGCATCTTCTATTTCTTCCAGTCTTTCCAGTATCCTCTGCCCTGGAGCGAGTGTCCCATCAGAAGGAACGGGACTCTTGCCAGTGAGTAATCTTACAGTAAATACTAACAGATGAGGAAAGTTAAAGCCTATGTGAAGCACATTTCAAACACAGATGTGATGAGCTATTTTGCATAAAGCGAATAAATGCTTTAGAACAACTTTAAAGCACAACAAAGACAAAAAAATACAATTATAATACTATTCTCAATAGATATAGCAATGACTCTGTTAAGCAGTTTATAATACTGATTAGGTGGCGTTTTAATATCAAGAGTGCATACATTTTCAGGATTGTGTTATGTTCAGACAATATCCATTTGTGTCACTGTCGCGGTCAATCTTTTTAATAGTATTGACGTATTTCTCTCAATAATTCCTCAACGGGCCGCCACGTTACCAGCTTTAGGATTAAATTTGCAGCCTCAGCCTCATCGACACACCACCAGTAACCAGATCAGACAAATTGTGTTAACATCCTCACAACTTTCTGTCACGACTTCACAGACGTAATCCAGATTAAATTCTCTGGAGATCATTTGATTAGACGTGATAATAACATAACGTCGGGGGGGTGCAGGGCAGCCAAGACACTCAGCATGTGTGTGACTCAGCACTCAGCCGGAGGCTGCTGGCAGGAAGACGGGAGCAGATTTTCAGACTGAAGGACACTAATGCTGAAGGACAGCAGCAGAATGTAAAACTTTTCATCTGGATGTGTGTTTCTCATCCGTCTGTAAACCAGTGTGACCAATCTAGCACGATGGCACCATTTAATTTAGCGGAAGCAATGATGTTTTTATCAGATTTATATCGTCAAACATCTATAAAGAGCACACACAGCATGTATATCCTTTCCTCATGGTACCAAGATAATATACTGTGTGTCCAGTGTAAAGAAAAGGTCACGTGTTGTGAATTGAAGGTTCATGCTTTGCATACCAAGCACACAGATGACCTTGCTTAGCTTAGAGTCTGAGAGGTCTAAATCAGCTGAGAATTGAGATATTGACCCAGAGCAAACACTCATTATATTTCTCTGCAACATCCAAACCGTCTTCACACCCATTTCTCTTCCTTCGGACTCATTATCACCCAAACTAAATCTCCTTCCATCTGCATAACCGTACAGTTGTGGAGCCGGAGTGTGAAAAAAGCTCGGCCACGACCTACTTCTGGTACCGTCAGACTCTGAACATCACCAGCACCATCGCAGAGAGCGGCGGCCTCAACGTGAAGATGACCCTGTCCCTGCTGGTGGCCTGGATCATCGTCTGCCTCGCCGTCATCAGAGGGATCGCCTCCTCTGGGAAGGTAGTGGAAGAGTCCATGAGAGGAAAATATGATTAGACGACTGGTTTCCCTTTCCTGAATTCCTGTTTTCACTTTGACAGGTGATGTACTTCAGCTCTCTCTTCCCCTACGTGGTGCTGTTCTGTTTCCTGGTCAGAGGTTTAATGCTGAAGGGATCGGTGGATGGCATCGCTCACATGTTCACCCCTAAGGTGAGACTTTCTACCTCCAAGTGTTTGTAATTAGTGATGTGAAAAAATGCTCAACAATCTGACTTCCTGTCTCTCACAGCTGGAGAAGATGCTGGAGCCCCAGGTGTGGAGGGAGGCAGCCACCCAGGTCTTCTTCGCCCTGGGTCTGGGGTTCGGAGGAGTCATAGCCTTCTCCAGCTATAATAAGATCGATAACAACTGTCATTTTGACGCCGTGCTCGTCTCCGTCATTAACTTCATGACTTCCATTCTGGCCACGCTGGTGGTGTTCGCCGTGCTGGGCTTCAAGGCCAACATCATGAACGAGAAGTGTGTCGTAGAGTGAGTTCACACAACTGAATCAAAAATCTTTCAGCCCAAAAAATTAAAACAAGAACCTAAAACAGCTTCAACAGCTCAGCCACTATTTTAGAACCCATCAGCTGTCAGTGTGAGGATGATTATATATTTCTGGGGTTCCTGTATGTAGACAGCTGATATCTGAGCCAAGAGTTCCTCTTTGGTTTAAAATCTGATAAGCAACTTCATTGATAAATTTAGAACGTGTTTTAGTTCCATATTATATTTCTGCCCATCTCTGTAAACAGATATACTTACATGAATGCCTCTAAAAAGCTAATAAAATGCTAAACTGTAGTCAGACGATAGCTGTGGGGTTCCAACGTTGCATTTTGGCGAACGAGTTCTGTTTCTTTTGCTCTTCACATTTATCTGCATGCAACTAAACGCTGCTCAAATGTGACTGCTCAATACTCAAACAATAAAGTTGCTTCTGATCTCTGTAGTAATGCAGAGAAGATCCTGGGATACCTCAACTCTAACGTCCTGAGCCACGACCTCATCCCTCCACATGTAAACTTCTCCCACCTCAGCACAACAGACTACGCCGAGATGTACGGCGTCATCAAGACGGTGAAGGAGGGCAGCTTCGCCCAGCTGGGGCTGGAGCCCTGTTTGCTGGAGGATGAGCTCAACAAGGCAAGTCTTCAGTTACAGTCCTGCTTCAGCCAAATCGATGGCATCTTCTGTGTTTGACTCTATTTACACCCAATGATGTGACTCTGAAATGTAACAGCACCTGACAGTGTAATACAATTTGCATGTAACCTAATCTAACTTTCGGTAATATCACTACATTGTAATACATTTGGGATTTATAACATTTCAGTCCTCTGTCCGTCTGTCTGCAGTCCGTGCAGGGCACCGGTCTGGCCTTCATCGCCTTCACAGAAGCCATGACACATTTCCCGGCGTCTCCGTTCTGGTCGGTCATGTTCTTCTTCATGCTCATCAACCTCGGTCTGGGCAGCATGATCGGCACCATGACCGGCATCACCACACCTGTGCTGGACGCCTACAAAGTCCAGAAGGAGCTCTTCACAGGTAATCCTCCAGCAGAAAGTCCTTACTCAGCGCTGCATTAAAGCACATTTGGGCTGCATTAGGCTTTTTATTATTGCTCCGAGTGTAATGAATGCAAAACACCCACAGTAAACCAAACAGCTTACCGCCAATAAAACCGTTTTATTTTCCATTTTCTCTTCTATTAGACCAAAATCTCGTCTTTTAATCTGAAGGAGAGCTAATTTTTCTTTTTTTTTCTTTTCAGTGTGTTGCTGCATTGTGGCGTTCTTCTGTGGCCTGCTGTTCGTTCAACGCTCCGGGAATTACTTTGTCACCATGTTTGATGATTACTCTGCCGGACTGCCTCTCACAATAGTGGTCATCCTGGAGAATGTGTCTGTCACCTGGATTTATGGCACAAAAAGGTACAACTCGGGGTGTAATATAGGTGTCAGATTGTACAAAGAGCCGTTACTGTAATGTTTTGGTTGTTCTTTCTCCGTCAGGTTCATGCAGGATCTGGAGGACATGTTGGGTTTCCGACCGTCTATAATATATTTCTACCTGTGGAAGTACGTCT
>CAFUXE010000683.1:382120-430660 GCA_903364295.1 Serranus cabrilla
GCCTCTCACAATAGTGGTCATCCTGGAGAATGTGTCTGTCACCTGGATTTATGGCACAAAAAGGTACAACTCGGGGTGTAATATAGGTGTCAGATTGTACAAAGAGCCGTTACTGTAATGTTTTTGTTGTTCTTTCTCCGTCAGGTTCATGCAGGATCTGGAGGACATGTTGGGTTTCCGACCGTCTATAATATATTTCTACCTGTGGAAGTACGTCTCCCCTCTGTGTCTCATCGTGCTCATCTCAGCCACGGTCGTAGAGATGGCCATCAGCCCCCCGGGATACAGCGCCTGGGTCGAAGAGCTGGTCAGTCTCTTGTGTACATCAGAAACTATTAATAAATCTCAAAGCCTTCCACTCAACCCTGAACTTCTTCTGGTCCTCAGTAATTTACCCGTTAAGTGTGAAGCTGATCAGATGAAGGACAGACATACAGAAACTCCTTCCATTTCTGTTTGATGCTCCTTGTATTTAGAGAAAATGTTTTTCTTTGGCCGACACATTATCACTAAATCTTCTGTGTGTCTGCAGGCTCAGGAGCGCTTCCAGAGCTACCCTCCCTGGGCTCTGGCCATGTGCTTCGCTCTCATCATCGTGGCGATGCTTCCTCTCCCTATCGTCTACATCGCCCGCCGCTTCAACCTGATGTCAGACGGCTCCAACAAGCTCTCTGTCTCCTACCGTAAAACCATGATGAAGGACATATCCAACCTGGAGGAGCAAGACGAGGCCCGGTTCATCCTCGGCGCCAAGCCCGGCGACGCGCCATCATCGACGCCGGCTTGCAGGCCCTACCTGACTCCAGCAGGAAACAAATCCCTGGACCCCAACTCCCTGTCTCCAAACAGCTGCTACGGTACGGGCTACCAGAACGCTGCCATCAGCCCCACCACGCCGACAACACCGACCACGCCCGCCACACCAGAGTCTGACTCTTGACTGCTGACCAAACGCCCCTCTGACACCCAGTCCTGTAGCACTCTTTACCTTCAGCCATAAAGTCTCCACCAGGGGTCACCGCAGCCCCGAGAATCCCCACCACTGCCCTGCTGACGCCACCAATCTGTATGTAGCCACCCACTTCATCTGAACACACACTTCCCTAAATAACACGAGGAACATCCTGTAGCAGCAGGACAAAAAAAATCACTCTTCAAACACTGAAATCAGGGTGAGATTGACGGTGACACGCTGTACATCTGTATCTATTCTGTATATACCATCACAGGGTTTATGCTCCAGATGAAGTTCTGTGATCTGCTTTTCTTTGCCTTAGTTTAAGGATCCTCAGCAGACACAGCAACCCTCACACACACACACAGTTTGATGCACAGTGCAGGGGATCTGACAGAATGTAGTGGAGCCGCTGTGGTGTGAGCCAAGATGAATGTGAGTTTAATTATTTTAAGGTTCAAAGCAGCGATACTCAACTAACTTTGCTTGCTCACTTTTGGACTGGAAGACAGTTAATAAACAAACTAAGATGAATAAACAAGGTCATCATAACATATCTGTACACATTTAAATATATCTCCAGTAAACAGTATGTACAGTGAAGTCTATAGGCTGCATTATCAGCTGAGTGAAGTCACAATCAATCAAAACAGTTTTTCCCTATTTATATTTCTCTTCCAGTGACATTCAATATCCATTCAAATGGAAAGATTTTTTTTTATCTTTAATCCTGAAAAAAGCTACAAAACATTAATTTGATATTTTGACATTCTATCAGGTATCATCATTCACATATGATGATTCATTGACTTAAACTATAAACTGATTCTACTGGCACTTCTTTTTTTTTCTATAAATAAGCTCTATTTGTCTATTTTTATGTTTTTTATGCACTTTCACCTTATTTGCATTCAAAGAACAAAAAAAACGTATCACCCCTAATTTTTATTATGAGTAAAAATATTTTGTTGGTGGGCCATCAGGCAGCCTAAGTTGAGTATCTCTGGTTTGAAGCCAGTCCTGAGTCGTGCTACTGTGTGTCAAAGCCATACAGTCTAATTTCTTTTCTCCTAAATCTCATGCAGTGATTTCAGTGAGAACATGTACACGAGCACCTCTGTTGTGATTCTCACTGTGTAGGTCTGTTTCCACAGGGCTCTGTGTGTTGTAAACTATGCTTAAAGCTGCTCTCAAGACGTCCATTTACGCTCCATCCCCTGCTGTGTTTCGTGCGTAGCCAGTATCGTTCTCTCTGTAAACAGTGGTATGCAGTATAGTAATATAAGATAATATGATTTCTTTTGTTAAGCCACACTCTCCTCACCTGTTACACACAGCTAATGACACTTGAAAATCACTCATTTCAGTTTTTCCACCAAAGAATAAAAAGTAAACATATTTATGTTGCAGAATGAGGAAAGGATTTGCTGAATGGTGGTAAAAGTGAACTACAAAGAGCTTATTTTAAGCTCATAAAACTGAAACTTAAAGCATAAAGCACAGCTTGAATTTGAAGCTAATGTCCTCACATAATGCAGTTTTAAATTTCTTCCTATAAAAGCACAAAAGAGACACAATTTACACAGTTTCTGTGAATTATTAGACATTTGAAGATTTATGCATGTATACAGCTGCACGATTTGGAAAAAATATCCAATTGTGATTATTTTTGACTGATTGGAATTGCGGTATGATTGGGGGGATTAATAATCACTTGGCATTATTTTCTCACTTTTCATTTTTCATACAAAATGTTGATAGAGTGATTTTTTTCATTACAAGTATCTGTCCCAAACCAAGATTTACAATACTTAATTCAGAATGTTATTTTGCCTTTAACAATTGTTGCACCTCCTGTGATTTTGATATTTCACTAGAACATACTGCAAATTATTAAAAATGTAAATTACCTGTGCAGCCCAGACACATTAAAATAATTCCTGCTGTCAAATATGTCCCACACAATGAAAAAGCAATATATTTCTATTGGAGCACAAACTATGTTCACTATGGACCAAAAAAAATTAAATAGAAATGGACCAAAAGACTAAGGAGCAAATATCCAAATACTGGATATTTAAACTAATCAGATTTATTGGTATGGACTTCTGTAAGCCTTGGACATACTGCACAAACAAAAACATGCATGCACACATATGCTCAAATGCACACATGCACACTGTGTCTGTATATTTGTGGAATAAGAAACCTCGTAAAGTGTTACTGAAACAGACTCTGAACGGGTAAAGTTACACTAAGACGGACATGTTTCCCTGAACCTGATTCATTTTTGTATGCACTGGTAGTGAATAGTTGTGCAAAACTGTCTACAAGTTCACACTGAGCACATTCAAGTTCCTGTTACATGGAAGAGGATACCTTTATTTATTTTTTTATCACAACGTTCAAAGCCATGGTGTTAAGGACTAAATGGACTATATTTATATTACTGTATATTTGCAGTGTGTAGATGTGATGAACAACAAAGATTTATCTTTTAAAAGTGACCAGTATATAAATATACTGTATATTTTCATCTTGTGTGTTTATTTAACTTGTATATTTAAAGATTTATCTATTTTGAGGTTTCTGTAGCTATTTCCTGTTGTTGGATGTGAAAGTGCCGCCGGGAGGTTTGAGGTGATGTGAGGTAAAGTCTTCAACCACAGCAGCTTCTCTGTTGTGTTCATGAGAGCTCTGTGTTTTTCTGACTGTATCTGGTGTTAGGTGATGTCCGCTCACCTGTTTCCACGTTAGCTTTACTGGTCTGCTTGTTTTTAGCCACACTAGCACCATCTCTGTTTACCACAACACCATCCAGCAGGCCAAACTGCCCTCTTGTCCAACACCCAAGTTCCTGACAGGATATTTCTCAAAATCCTGCTGTCAAATATGTCCCAGGCAATGAATAAACAATATATTTCTATTGGAGCACAAACTATGTTCACTATGGACCAAAAAATAAATAAAATAGAAATGGACCAAAAGACTAAGGAGCAAATATCCAAATACTGTATTTAAACTAATCAGATTTACTGGTGTGGACTTCTGTAAGCCTTGGACATACTGCACAAACAAAAACATGCATGCACACATGCACACTGACAGGATATTTCTCAAAATCCTGCTGTCAAATATGTCCCATGCAATGAATAAGCAATATATTTCTATTGGAGCACAAACGATGTTCACTATGGACAAAAAATAAATAAACACCCAAGTTCATGACAGGATATTTCTCTAAATAATTGCAGTCTGCCTCAGACCTGTGTTTATATTACTTTTATTACTGTACTGGAGATGGAGTAATACATCTATAGGCTAATTTAATTCACACACACATGCATGAGCACACAGCACTATACATCTTCCTTTGACTTTGTATGCAGTCACACGGCCTCCAAAATTCAGAACTGCACATTTTTCATCCCTCTTGTGGTAAATGTGTCCCTTCATTTTTCAGCCACCAAACATTTATTTTTTTGTGCTGTCTTGGAGCGCTGCTAGTGTGGCTCTAAACTTTAAGTCTTGATTTACATCTGGTCTTGTTTTGTTGTCTTTGTGAGCCAGGCACTCCCTGCTGAGAGTGTGTCATGTAGAGATCTCTCTGTTGTTCAAGTATGTAAATAATCTTGTGTAATCTAAACTGTTCTGGAGATTCGTAGATTTTATCCATGTGAAGTATATCAATGTCTTAAAAAGTAACTGTTTTCGCAGTAAATGCAACGTAAATTAATAATGAATGTTATTGATGCACTTTTTTCACTAGGACTGCAAAAAAAAAGTTAGAATTTGTTTTGTTGTCCTCATAGTGTAAAAGCAATATCAAGTTTAAAACTGCTGAATAATTTAGGATTGACACATTAGTGTCGATGAATAGCAATGATTAAGAACTTCCCCTTACAGCCAAAGGGATGTTACAACTCTTCCTTAAAAGTGCTGGAGTGTGTGGGTGTGTGTGTATGTAAATATAACAAATGTGTGTATGCGTGTGTGCGTGTGTGTAATATATATAAGTGTGTAGATTCCTTCTTATGACCTGTGGGTGCAGGGCCTTACTGAGCACACGTTTCAAGCACTGTCTGTACAGGAGACACATTTATAAATGTCCCTTTACAGCTTCTCTCTGTCTCTTTCCTCAGTCATATTACGATTGTATGATACTGATATCTATTGTAAAAAAAAAATTGTGAACATCACCAAAAATATTATTAATAAAGAGTGGACAAGCTGCTGTCGGATTTCTGGATTTCTTTTTACGGGCTTGAAATGTTCATGTTGAGAAAGTAACAAGTTTTAAATGAATCACTTCAAACTGCCTTCCAGTTGTATTTCCCAACAGGAAACCGTTTTTCATCATCAGAGACTCCAGTTACACGCACCAGTCAACCAAGGCGTCCCCCAGGGCTCTGTGCTACAAAATACAGAACACCACTGCCTGAGTCTCTACTGCTATGCAGACAACACCCTGCTGTACTTCATCTCAAACACCCACAAAATTAGCCCCATAGTTGCTTTTCAACTGCCTGCACAACATAAAAACATGGACTTCGGGCATGAAAAAAATATCTGAAAAATCACCTGTTCACAGTTAATTCTGTTATGTATTTAAGTATTATTTCTAAAGCATGTAAAGCTTCCTCAGGGTCCCTTGAAAGGCACTAAGAATTATAGCCATCATTATTATTAACCAAAAGTGTTATGCCCCAGTCTAGGGGGCCTAGGACACAACATGAATAAGCCCCGTCTTCCCCGTCTCCCAAGTATTCACATAAAATTCTTGGCTCCAAGGTCAAGGAAAATATTTATTACAACAAAAATCATTTCAAGATAGTACAAGTAAATTAGGCTTCAGGGTGGACAAAGGTCAAAATAACAAACAAAACGTTTCTATCTGATACATAAGAAGTCTTACTGCAAAAACCAATGACAACAAACTTACCTCCCTTTCTAAATAAAACACGAGAAAAGGGGAACAACAAAACTGACAGTCCACCCCTACTATTCAAACAAATCACCTAGTTCAATTAACACAAAAGAGTGATGTTGGGAGACGAGGAGGACGAGGAGAATGCCCGCTGCCTGCTGCTACCAGTAGCTGCCATCTTGGCTGGTTTTATAGCAGGTGGCTCCGGCTGCAGCCAATCACAGCAGTGCGTTGAACCTCTCCACCAATCCAGCAGCAGCTACGGCACACCCTAATCTGCATACAAGAAACGTTAACCAAAAAGCGTAGGGCACACATACACAGCAGTTTTACACAATTAATGACCCCAGTCATAATAAAAGCTATGGTAAACATTTTAAGCATTGTCATTATGAGTGAGTTAGCATGCTGATATTAGCATTTAGCTCAAAGCAACATCATACCCGAGTATAGCCTACAAACAGCTTCTAGCATTTTCTATGTACCTACTACTAACATTTCTTCTGTTTCTCATGCAAAATGACACATAACTGGAATGTTTTGAATAAAAAACACCTGCAGATGTAGCTTCTTTGTGTAGTAGTTTTACTGAGGTTTAAAGACACTGAAGTATTATAGTAACATATAAACATCAGGTAGACTATGACATGAAATAATATCAAGTAAAACATTTTTTTAAAAAGGTGTAAAACTGTGGATGAAAAACCACTCCCAAAGACGAAGATCTTGAAGTCAAAAAGTGTTTTTTTCTTCAAACAGTGCATAAAATATTTTTTTTGATAAGTAATCTCCAGTCACTCCTACAGCATGGGAAAGACTTATTAAAATCACTGACCTTGACTAGTGTGCAGAGAGTTATGTGGCAGCAATTATACCTCTACTGACCTTCTGACTTCAAAAACACACTTTTAACAAACGAAGGATGTTCCTGTTTCCAGAGTGTTGGACAGCAGTGTGGAGGTTACAAACACTGAAATAAGTCAGGAGTTTTCCATCAAAAACATGCAAGAAAATGATCGTCGTTCAGTTGAGTTTTTTCATTAGGTACAGCTGGTTCTTCAGTGGTCCAGGTACATGCAGAGGCCCTTCAAACGACCCAAGCCTCCCCATAAAACAGATATATAGTTTTAATTAAAAGTTATTTCACAATAAAAAAGCACAATGAGATTTTTTTATCAGGACAGTGAGAGAGTGTGCACTGATAAGTAAGTTTTCCATACCTCTCAGGTAGTTCATAGACTTAAATCACAGATCCTGATGCGACACTTCTCTCCGAGCCAGAAGCCCGGATACAGCGGCTCTGTGAAATCAGCTTCAACCATGTAGAGGAACTTCATAGTGTCTGACACCTCGTAGAAAGACAGAGTCCCCTCTTTAAACTGCAGATAAACTCCGAGCCTGCTGTGACTCGGCTGAGCTGTGAGCTGGACGCTGTCAGCTCTGTGGCTCACAGAGTACTGCATGGAGCGATCGAGGCTCCAGGAGTTTTCATCGCCCCCAAAAGCTGACAGTCTGCTGCGAGCCTTTCTGTCTATACCTTTATAGGCCAGGGCGATCTCAGCCTTGTCTCCTTGCACCTCTATCTCGTAGTAGCAGCGCTCGGCCTGCAGCCCCTCCCTGCACAGCACCTGGCGTCGGTGGAGGAACCTCTCCGGGTAACGAACGGCTGGACTCCTGCACTGGAGAGGGCTCAGCCGCACTTCTTTGTCTCCTGCAGAAATAACAAGGTCCTCATGAGCTGTGGTGGGGTCCAGGCTGAGGGTGCACGCATCTGACATGATAAAGGAAAATGTGAGAAAAGAGAAAAATTAGCACTTTGAGAACACAGTTATTATGGGCCCAGTCTGCATGCAGTGGTGGAGGAAATCCTAAGATCCTTTACTTCAATAATGAAACACTCTGCCCACTTTAAGTATAAATAACTACTTATTATGCAGAAAAATGCCCCTTGTAGCTGATGAATTTACTACATATGACATTGTTCATTTGTTCATTTTGATGCAACAATGTGTAACTGTCCCCAGAGAGACCCCATTATTTCAAGCCCAAAATAATCTCATGACTGGCTCAGTTAAACAGCAGCTTCTCCCAGGAGCATATAAGGGGGAGCTCCAGAGTCTAAATGGTCAGATTGCAAGAGCCATCTATTCTAATGTTTAGGTATCAATAGTCAAAATAAATCTGCATAATGACAATTAACAGACAGCGTCAACCACTGCAGAATAAAGACTCACAATGCAGGAACTCTTCTCTG
The DNA here is from genome assembly GCA_903364295.1 of Serranus cabrilla. Classification (NCBI taxonomy): domain Eukaryota; kingdom Metazoa; phylum Chordata; class Actinopteri; order Perciformes; family Serranidae; genus Serranus; species Serranus cabrilla. The sequence continues at coordinate 390,257 of CAFUXE010000683.1, forward strand.
GTGGTCGGCTCCACGCTCTCTTCAGTCTGAGTGTTGATAACTCTGTAGAAACCTAAGAGACAATGTGAGAGCATCATTACTGATCCACCTGTCATAGCAGAGACAGCACAGGTGTTGGGAAAAACATTAACTATGGCTGCCTTGCAGCTGTGCCTCATCAAACCATGAGAGAGACAGAAATCCTCACAGAAGAGGAGGAAGCTTCAGAAAGGACTTAAAATAAAAACTCAAACCAGGAAACCGGCTGGATCACATATCTTTTATCACTTTTTTTGTAATCTCATTGCAGTGGCCCTTTATGTATTTCCCTTAATTTTTTTCATGTATCACTTTGAGACCTAAAACTTTTTTTCCCCAGAGTAAAGTGACGTTCACCTTAAACTTACATATTCCTCATATTTGGTCCACTTGTTGCAGTAAGAGTTGATGTTTTTTATAGGTTGACACACATACTGTTAAAGTTACAGATAACCTTTTACACACACTGTAGCTGAAGCTGATTTCCACAATTTTACTTTTAAAAACTTTATAATAAGTGTAACTGATTTCTGTTTGGTTTGTGTAATAACTTGCTCCGTTATATAAGTTGTTATATTGTGGTTTTGGTGGTGATGACGGTGGCACCACACCTGAAGCTAATCAGCTAATCAGTGGGAGCTCACTTATAATAAAGACAGATATCATGTGAAAAAAGTATTTTTGCATACAAGTTGTTGCAGTTTTGGTTTCATATATACAATCATTTTCCACAGAGGAGGCTGGACACCTTCCTCTGAAGTTAATTAAAAATAATTATCAGTTTGAAGCACAAACTGTGGGACTGTGAGGTACCAGCTTCACATGGCTCCCAGTCATCGTCCTCCGTCTCTCCTCCTGAGTCCTGCTGCTCCTCTTCGTCAGCTGTATTGAATAAGTAGTGAATAATAGACAAAACCCATATTTATATTGATGTTAAAAGATTTCCACATGTCAGAAAAAGATACATACCAGTTTGAGCGATTGAGGCGAATTCTTTGTCACAGAATTCCTCCAGTTGCCTCCCGAGCTGATCCACGGCTCTCTTTGTGAGCTCAAAGGGGAGCAGCGTCTCCTCTGCAGCCTCACAGGGAGGACGGAGAGCGTCTCTTTCACAGAGGCGCCGCACAGAGGGCCATTCCTGTGAGGAGACAGACAGTGCACTGAGATCAGTCATCCAGGACCAGGTGAAGCTTCTGGTGGTGTCATCACCGTACCTGCAGGAAGTGGACGTCACAGTCCGTCTCTGCCAGACGCTGCAGCTCCGCGTCTCTCTTCTTCATCTCCTCCATGTTCGCCTGCAGGGTCTGTAGGGAGGTCTGAACCTGAGCTGCTGCCTCCTCCTCCTGACCTCCGATCAGCTCCCTCACTGACAGGTAATGTCTCTGGAGACGGGCGATGATTCCCACCAGGACGCCTTCACAGTAGTCCCGAGTTACTCTCGCCTCTTCCTGTTTTATACACAAACACGTAGCATCAGTGGGGTCCTGTATCTGTGTGTTAAATACAGGGCTGGGCAGTCCAGCGAAAATGTTTTCTATGTTATCTCGATATCAATACATATCAAGATAGAGCCTGTTTATGGGAATTCAATAACTGAATAGTTAGTATGAAATAAACACATGGAAAAACTTTTTTTGTGTATTCTACACTCCCTCCAGCTTTGGTCTCACATGCGAGGATGGGAAAGTAAAACCCAAATGAGGTAAATATTGCAACAATGGATTTTCACCATCTCACTAGAAATGACATAGAAAAATGTAATGATCTAATAAAAAAACATCTTGATTTGTACCATATGATACAGAGTCCATACAGCATGAAGTCACACTTTCTGCTCACCTCAATCTGTTGGAGAGTCGTCTCCATGTCCTTACATTTCTTTTCATGCTTCTGGAGAATCTCTTTGGATTTTGTTTGTATGTTCTTCAGCTCCTCCTTCAGTGTGTTGGATAGAAATACACATATATACATATAAAACTATTTGAGTGAGGCAATTCTACATAAAGGGTACTTTTACTTTTGATACTTTAAGTACATTTTGATGCTGATACTTTTAAAGTAAGTTTTGAATGCAGGACTTTTACTTGTAGTGGAGTAATTTCACAGTGTGGTATTAACACTTTTGCTTAAGTAGGGAATATGACGCCTTCTTCCATCACTGCATGTAGAAGCATCAATAATAAATTCAGACTGTTTTATAATCAGTTAAAACTCAACCAAATAAAATAAGTCTGATTTTGTGCGTGTGTTTCTGTCTGACGGTACCTGTTTCCTCCTCCTCTCCCCCCTCACAGAGCCGATGGTGTGTCCTGTGTGCTCGGCGGAGGCACAGTCTGCACAGATGACCTGCTGGTCCGAGCAGCAGTAGATATCCAGAGGGCTGCTGTGTCTCTCACACTCTCTGCTCCCTGCTGAGCTTTCTGTCCGCCGTCTCTTCATGCAGTGTTTCCTCATCTCCGTGTCAGCTGAGGTCCCCATCAGCGCAGGTCTGGAGGGAAACTTGTGTCCACACTCAGGGCAGCTGCAGGGACGCCTCTTCCTCTCGTCCCGGTCCCAGCGGTCCTCGATGCACCACACGCAGAAGTTGTGTCCGCACGGTGTGGTCGCACGCGCCCTGAGGAGTTCACGGCAGATCGGACAGCGGCGACGGTTCATGTCTGCCATGTTTTGGAGGTTAGTTTCACTTCCTGATTAACGGCTCCAGTATTTCGTCTGTGCTGCTTTTTTTCTGTTGAGAGTGGGTGATGGGTGTGACTACAATGTGGCTTCAGAAGAAAGAGGGAAAAGTGACCTAATGCTACTGGAATTAACATGAGCAATGATAACTCATCAGTGAGGTGGTGTCTGCATTTCATTTAGTTTGGGTAAAAAGTTCTCCTAACTTATTTTTTTAAATATTGTTTTTAATACATTATAAATTATTTTACATACTTCTTCACTTTTTATCTATGGAACAGCCTTATTTACAGGTGACTCACAGGGGACATACATGCTTATTTTAATATTCATAATGCTTTGAGGTGTAGGGAAGATATCAGGGCACTGTAGGTGCACATTTTAACAGAATCCAGTGTGTAGGAGAGGTTTTATTATATTTTAGAAAAATCAACATTTTAATAGCATAGCAGTCAGTGCTGACCTTTAAGAGAAGTCTAATTGAATCTTGGACTTGGAGAAGCAGGCAGGAGTGCTGGAACCCTTAACACATATATCTAATCGGCCAACCACAACAATCTCCTTGGTTTACAGAGAATGGACAGAAAAAGAGAAAATATCCAGTGAGCGATTCTCTGGGCCAAAATGCCTTGTTGAGGTCAGAGGAGAATAGCCAGACTGGTTCAAGATGATAGAAAAGCAACAGTAACTCAAATAACCACGCGTAACAACGCACAACAAGTCCAACCTTGAAGCAGAAGACCACACCAAATACACTCACTGGCCACTTTATTAGGGTGTACCTAATAAAGTGGCCGCTGAGTGTATTTTAGCCACCTAATGTTACCTCTGTTTCTATAAAAAAGGCAATAATGTCAAAACTGGCACATGAATGACAGAATAATTTTATTACAGTATTTAAGTCCATGTAAAACAAAGACAAAGCCATGATAAATAAGTTTCACGATTTACATGTAATCTCATTTTCTTAACCTTTATAATAAAACAAACAAACAAACAAAAAGGGTTGAAAAGTAGAAAAAGACAAAAGGAAACTGGTTCTGTAACTGGAATTTTAACTGTCACCCCGTTCAGTTCAGAGCAGCTGTCTGAATCACAATGATCTCAAACCACATCCTGTTCTATCTCACACAGTTTAATCATGTCAACGTGTGCAACCAGTTTCCCCCACAACAAAGCAAATACTATTGAGTTACTAATAAGAAAATCAAGGCTGTATTGTCTAGATGCCTCCATGGTCCCAGAGTAAAGGTGTGTAGGCAGCAATCAGGTGAGACACGCAGAATAATGCAGGGAAATTAAAATCGTTTGAAAATGCAGCTGAACAACAAAGGGAAAGTCAAGTGAACAGTTTGTCTTCTTCGGGTGTTAAAAAGTCATGTTTTTATTTGTACGTACAGAAATTAAGACTAAAATCCCCCAACCCCTGGTCCCTCCATCTCTCTGAAGATAAACTCCTGAGATGTACCAGGGAATGTTATTTCTATTAAAATCTTAAATGTGCTGCCTCAACAAAGCACACATAAAATTTATTCCAAATAAATCTCTTTAAAATTAAGAACAAACTGTCATGTAGTGCTTCAAGGTAAAAGTTACTGACCCTCTGCAGCCGGGAAGAGCAAACACCTGCTAATGTAAAGGTAAAGCGGGTCGGGTTCAGCCCACGTATGGAGCAGGACTCAGTTCATCTTCAGCGGTTTTATTCAAAAACGGTGGGCAAGATTAGTGTGGGGGGAAGTCTCAATAGTTCATCATGTAAAGAACTCATCTGGAGCAGCAATCAAACTGTAAAACGTGATGATTGGAAGTCGAAAAAGGGGCAACTTTGGAGAATGAAATCCATCCGCCACCTTCAGTCGGAGCGGAACATGTAACGTAATGCTGAGAGCACTGTCGGTGGTCTGTCCGAACTCCTGATTGGAACTTTTCTATTTAAATAAAAGTCGATGATTCTCACTGTAGCAGTTCTTCCCAGGAAATGGGTTTGGAGAAGACCTCCCGCTCCAGCCAGAGGTCATAGTTCATCTGGAAGTCCTCGGGCAGGTCCACCCGCTGCCCCAGGACGCTTTGCAGACAGTTGTCCACAGGTAGGAAGTCCGGGTTGCTGTGGCTTTTGTCGTAGCGGCGACTGTTAAAGCGCTCGATGTTCGCCCGCAGAGCGCACTCCTCAGCCTGGAAGTCCCAGGGACGAGCGTCCAGATCTGCTCCGAAAAACAAACAGCAGCAGGTCATATCAGGGGCGCTTTAGTCTGCTCCGAGAGGAAACAAAACTCCCACAGCTCACGGCGAGTTAGATTCGAGACTTTTTAGGAGGTTTTTTTTTATGCCAACTAGAATTAAATTCAAGGCAAAGTCTTCAAAAACCAAAATTAAAGGGGAAAAATATGAATCGACATAAGTTAGACTTCTGAATTGTGGAATTTTGCCCAAATGTTTATTGAAACATAAAATAAGACTTTTTTGTTGAATACCTGAAAATTATCTTGTTGGTGAGTTTTACCAAAACCGTTGCACAAATACACAGAGCCTCATATGCATTGCTTTACCTCTTTTAGACATGAAATCTTGGCTTTTATAGCCAATTTTCATTAAATAATAACATTAATAATAATAATAAAATATAGAAATCAATTATTTTGAGACATTGCAATGCAAAGTCAAAAAACAAAGATTCAGATAACCTAATTCCCATGTTAGCATTGTAAGACTTTTTAAAACTTCCTTTTAGATTAATGACATTAATTTGTGTGTGAACATTATCTCTGGCTGAGTCACGGTAGACAGATTTTCATCTGCACAGGTGGCTGCTAAACAATGAAGGAAAAAACTGATCCCACGCTACTTCTGTCTCTTGTTATTGTTATCGTTTTGAGTGAGAGACCCCAAGCGGCAGAGATTACATGTTGTGCATTTAAGAGTCTTGACCTGTGATTTGATGCCATCTTTGTTTCAAATTAAATCCAATGATTATCTGACTGTCAGACTATCTGCTGTATAATTTTCCTTATACCTTATTACACAATTAACACCTATTTAGGACCAAATGAATGTCCTGCAAATCAATAACATACACACACTACAATGCAAGACAAAATATATCTATCACAGAATCAACTGGCTCAGCTGTGATTTTATTCTTCTGTCTCACCGAGTTTATTATGCCGGCTGTTTGTGTTTCCACTCACCGTTCCCGTAGGCCCAGTCGTCATTGAGCCGGTGTCGGACCTTCTGATAGATGGCAGACATGGTCTTCATGTTGCTCTTCCTCCACTGACGTCCCAGGTATTTGGTCTGCACTTTGAGCAGCTTCAGGACGTAGAGCTGCATCATGGCCTGCTTGACCTTCAGCGCCCTCTTCAGGATGGGAGCGGACTTAAACACCACAAGCATCTGAGAGGGAAAAGATGAGCATCAAGAGCTCAAACATGACATTTTTCATTCCTGGAAACATGATCCAGTCATGTTAAATGCTGTTTGATGGCGCTCACCATTGTTCTGGAGTGCTTCCACTTGGTCAGCTTGTTGAGGATCCTCAGCAGGTTGATACAGGAGAACAGATTCCTCCAGCAAAACTGATTGTTGTCTCCTGCTTCCTGTAAAGACAGATATCCACATCAGGTAAAGTTCTACATTCAAGTTGTACATCTGCAGTCAGACGGCTTTAACGTTAGAAACTCACCAAACTTTCTGCAGTTAACTCCGGGAGCTCGTGCACCACGCAGTAAGGAAAGTCAAGTACTGAAATGCTGCCGGGTGAAGAACATTGAGAGCAGTGAAATAAAGGCAAATTAATTAAACTTCTCTGATGTTTATTGCAAAAGAGGGATAAAGACTTTTGTTATTTAAAGAACCCGTGAAAGTACCTGTTCTTAGCTGTGATGTAAGACATGATGTTCTGGTTGAAGAACTTCAGGATGAGCGGGATGCAGTTGGCAAACACCAGATGTTGAGCCATGTACTCAAACTACCAGATAACAAGCATAAAAAGATATATTCAGTTAAAAGGGAGATTTAGAAAAAGATTAAGAGCTGTTTCAGCCTTTTAAAACACCTAAATATATTTTCCACTGGCTTCAGAATGACTGCAGAAAATCAGCTCTGTGGCAAACAAAAGTTTATGATGCCTAAACTTACTACTTCAGGACCACCTTTAGGATTTTTGAAGGAGAAACGTAACCAGTGGGAGTTCAAGAATAACGTTTAGATCAACTGCTCCACAGTCGCATGACTTCACTGTCATCATCTTTTTAAGAGCAAACAAAATAAAACTTCCAGAACAAGACACTGTAACCAAAAATGCCCAGATTTTATCATCACATGAAACCATTTTAAATGAAAAAACATTTAAAATCAATGAAATTTATATCCACAGAAAAACAGAACATTAAACCTGATTGTATTTTTTTGTGATTATTTAATTCTTGCTTTTATCCGGAGTAAATGATCAACAGAGAACTTATCTAGCTGTTAGCTAGCTAAGCTCATCTGAGGTGAGATGATGGGAGACAACAACCATATTTGAAATTGTTTCATTTCAAATACTAAAATATGTGACTAATATATAAGTGACTGTTCTGATGAACCAGATTATGCTCAAAACCAAGAAAAAAATTTTAAGGAGTATATTTAAATTCAAGCATGTTCCTAAGCTTGACAACAAAATGGTTATGTTAGCATTTTATGGTTAGCATTTTCTAAACTTTCAAGACTCTCTACCAACCCGGGTTGTAGTCCTGTTTAAAAAGCTTAAAAGTTCACCAGTGGAGTTTATACTTAATATTATGTAGTAGATTAAAACATGAGAATCTTCTAAGCTTACGTGTTACTCACAGACCTTATTTCACACATTCAACCTATTCAAAAACCCACTAACTTCCAGACAAAGGAACCAGATGCTGACTCATTTCCGGGTTTTCTACTGACTTGTGACACGCTGAGTGAGAGGCATCCGTACCTGGTAGATGTGGTTCAGTTTGAAGTGTTTCAGAAGCAGCAGCAGGATGGCAGAGATGGCCTTCACGATGATCTCTTTGTGTCGATTGACATCAACACCGAGTTTCATGCTTTGCAACACTGTGGTCCTGCAGAGAGACACGACACATCAGTCACCAATTAAAGTTTACCCATGATCCTCAGGGAGAAATCTACAGACTTTTTTACTTTGATGCTGTGTAGTGAGGTCAGACTATTTTTTATTTCTATCTTTTCTCTGAGGCCTTTGAGCCAACCTGTACAATCTTTAATTACGTGCCAATACTGAGAAACGTCCTGACTGACTCACTCCTGCTGCTGTTTGTTAAACGGGAAGGAAAACATTTTCTGATAAAGCAAAAAGAATAACCACAGCTCCTTTTATACAATCCTATTTGCACTCCAGAAATTCAAACTGTAACCTGCAGACACCCGTGATTCACATGGACAGAAGTCTAATTGTTACTACAGTTAAGGTTATTTTCCTTATTCAGAATATAATGACTTCCTGGAGAAGGAGCTGGCAAAGTTGTTAAAACCCTTTTAGAGGCACTGCATCACTTACGGCATCTCCTCCGGCAGCACGTCTGCCAGGATGTTGATGGAGTCCGTCTTGGCTTTGGAGGTCGGAGCTGCTGCGAGGAGGATCTTCAGCAGAGCGATCTGACATCCAGAGAGAAACAATGACGTCAGTTACAGTCTGACACAGAAGCTTCTGAGGGGCCAGTTATTTGTACTCTGCCTGTCCCTTAACTATGATATATTTTCCCAGAAATAATTGCTATCAAACAGCATTATTGCTATTTTTAGTCCATTTTATACCAGTGTTATAATGATAATATCATAGCATAATACTTTCACGCTCTTATTGTTTTTAACTTGAATGTGAAGAAATATTCAAATAACATAAATAAATACAACACACAATCAACAGATATTAAAATGGACTTGCTCTTAATAAAATTGCATTTGGCACAAAGTTACTCGGTACTTAGGACCCGGCTATTTTCTGTCCTAATTTGCCTAAATACAAGGAACTGAAACAGGCTGATATATGACATAACACGATCCCAAACAGCACTGACCATGTACTGAGGCAAACTGGGCAGAATTCCCTGATAGAGCAGCTCAGTGGAGGACATCTCCACCTCCTCTTCACCCTGAGGACCAGAGACAGAACACACAGAATAACATCATCACGACACGACGAGACCTCCTTTGCAGGCACAGGGGCTTAAAACATCTGCTGTCATTAAGAGTGAAGGCTTTGTTTTTTGTTCAGCCTTTAACAAACCCTGTTTCTAGTTTAAAGTGTTGTACAGTTTATAATAGAAATAGAAAGGGTGTGGATTCTACCATCATGACCGTTCAAGCTTCTTGTACTGATAAATGTGAAGTCAGTGTATCATTTATTTAGAAATACATGGAAAAGGATGCTAAATACTGCATAGCACCGAGGCAATAGAGAGGAAAGAGTTGTGTGCGTGTGAGTGTTATAAAATATAATAAAAGAACGATGTGGAAAACATCCCATACTATATCCTAAAGTTAGGTGGACAAGTTAAGCGTGTGTACCTGGAGGAATAGATTAAGATATCTCTACAGGGAAAACATACTCAGATGTGATTTATTGTTTCCACTTACCCCAGACAGAGGGGTTTTCTGAAACTCCTCCTCCTTTAAAATCTGTATCTCAGCAATGGAGACGTACTTGTGCTGAAAAGAGACGAAAACTAGTTATGTGAAACTCTGGCAGCACGATTGCTTTTTAGAAATCTTAGCATTCGTGACAGACTGTATAAAAAGGGCCGCCTGACAGCTCCACGTCAGTGAAGCCAGAACATCTGTGGCTCCAGATCCACCAACACAAGATGGCAGCAGTTGTATTCTGGATATTTCTGGCTTCACTTTTGTACAGTGGGAGGAAGTGGAGACATGTGGTCCATTCTTTATACGGTCTATGGTATTTAATGAAATACAGTGAGTGCATACCTGCTTTAATGTCTTAATGCTCTCATGTATCGGCCTTGGCAAGCCAACAACTGTATCTGTGTCACTGCAAGACATGCACAAGAGTAACTTTAGCACATTAAATACAAGTTTCATGTTTCTTTTTATTTAAAGCAAACAAGAAGAAAAATTACCTTCCAAGTGTGTAACCAATAAATTTACTTCTACTAGATTCCAGGAAGTTTTCGATGTCCTTTTCCCTGTTAGAGCAAAAACAGTAACGTCGAAACTAAACAGATTCATCTTAATGAGTTTCTCTCTAGATCTATGTAGACGAGGAATGAACCCACAAGTACCTGACTTTTGGGGCCCACGGCAGTCCTTTAGGGAAGGACACCCTCTCTGACGGAGGGTGGGGAATAGGCGGAGGCATCACCTCGTCCCTCTCAAGAGGGAAAGTCTCCGTCTCTAAAGAATTGTCATTGTCATCATTGTCGTCCTCATCCTCGCGAGAGTCGTCCGCCTTGTAAGGATCCTTTTCATTGAATGCGTCAAGATTGTCCTGTTTGATTAAGGCCTGTGTGACAAACAAGGAAACTGTGAAGATGCTGAAACGTTGTGAGAGGGTCCGAGCTGTGAAGGTAGACTACAGCTACAGGTAGACAATATAAAACCATTCGGTTTCATTCAAATGGGTCGAAATCTAAAACAAAGAAGGATAGACATTGAATGAGGAATAACGAGATGCTCAGTAAGAGCACAAACAGAGAAATAATCAGCAACATCAGGCAACATGTGCACAATGTACAGATTATTATATGAATAAAAAATCACAACGGAAGATGTCATCTTATATTGCTACCATGATATAACTCTGAGGCCAACTTTTTTTCTTTTCTTTTTTACATTTTAGGAAAGCATTAATTTCACACACACACACACACACACACCTTGTGTTCGCGGCGCGCCCGTTTCTGCTGCTGCTCTATGAGGTCGGATGCAGACGCAGGAGGAGAGGCGGCTCTCATACTGCGGATGACTCGAATGCTGTCCTCTGGGAGAGGAGGGAGACCCAGCTCCCCACGTTTATGAACCTTTATGCTTTGTAGCTGCTCAAAACCTCCAAGTGTGAACTGAAACGCAAGTGAGGATTTTAATGTCTCTTAATGTCAGATAAAACTTTATTGCTGTGAGATGGTGTGGGAGCGTTTAATGTGTCTCACCAGTATGCTCTTCCACAACAGCAACAACACCTTCTTCATGGGGAAGTGAGGAGCGTGACCACTGCAGAACTTTGTTACCATACCGAAGAGCATGACGGAGATGGGCTCGTTGTTGAACAGAGGAGATCCTGGTTGAGAGAGGTGGAGTGCAAAGAGTTCATTTCGTAAGATTTCTTTATATGTTTGTGACATGACTGCAGCTTTTGACACTGATGAATCAAACGTACCCAGTTCTGCTCTGAAGGTTTCCCTGATGATTTTCCACTCAGGCTTGTCTGCCGGGTCATCCTGCTGTATCGTTTCCACCATCAGGTACATTATGTTGAGCAGCACTCTGAGATCTGTGCTGTCAGCAAGGGAGATGGCTGGTTTCCTGACAGCACTACTGCAGGCAGCGCTGTTACTGAAAGAGAAATTACAAACGTCTTAAAGTCCTTGCCACATAGATTTTGCTAGCTTTTAGCCTTAAATTTAGATTTTTTTATTACTGTGTTGTGGCAGAACTGTTTTCTGTTTAATTTTTTTGAACAGAAACAAAATATTTAGCATAAGTTTCTGCATGGCTCGAAATCCACTGGAGAACGTACTCAATCTCCATGTTGAGCAGCTCCACCAGAGCAGAGAAGGTCCCCACATCCAGCAGCAGAAAGATGTTGTATCTCATCCAGTACTGCACCTCAGCCTCAGAGCTGCACTCTGCAAAGGTTCCTATAAAAAAACAAGATGCCACACTGAAATATACACAAAGAAAACCAAAGACAGGATCCTTGATCCATGCCCCTCATTGCAAGATGTCACTCTCTGCAAAACCAATTTATGCTGCACAGGTTTTCAGTGATGTGAACTAACCCTGAGCCATGTAAAGAATGGCTCTGGCAACCTTCAGCCTCTTCTCCCGGGCAATCACCTCCAGACCGTCCAGCAGGCGCATGGCGTGAGCTCTGTGCTGAGCTGCATCCAGCTCCGTCCACTTCTTATCAGAGACTAAGACACACAAAAGTGGTGGAGATGATGATATATATACATTTTTCACCTTAGATGTAATAAATTGTAAAGAGAGTTTATGTAAGATTAACTACATACCATGTGTTCTGAATTCGACCTCAAAGCACTTCCTATTGTGAGCAAACTCTGGTCCTTCAGTGTAACTGTACAGCTCTGAAACACACCCACGATATGTGAATTATTTCAACAGGCTATATGTTGCAGGAATGAAGTTCAGTGGACCAAAAAGGAGACATGAAATATCAACTTTCACACATACCTGACAGCTCTGCAGCCCACTTGTCTGTATCAGCATATTCAAACTCGAGGTCCGGAGACTCTGGCAGCCCCTGTGCACAACACATTTCACATTACATGCCCTTATGAATAAAGAAATGATCTATGACTACACTGCATTGATTTTACATATAGCTATCATATATATTATCCATTATACCATAGATATAAATATATTTGTATGTCATCAAAGGTTAAACCACCCAGCAGAATACAAAGTAGTTCAAATCAAATCCACCAGAATCAGCTGCACCATAAAAACGTGCTTATTAGTTTAGCGAATAACTCAAATGTATGGACTTCTACTATGTTTACTTCAGGTTTCCAACACCTTTTCCAAAGTCAAATAACTTTCAAGCCTTTCAGCACCATAAAGCTGTAACTTATTCCATATTTACATACAGTGAACAGTTCAAGTGTTTTCAATGATTTTCAGCACCCATAGGAACCCTGTTATTGTAGATGGAGTGTATTATACATTGTGGTATTTCTCCAAGAGGCTGTTCCTGTAAGACAGTATGTCATTTACAAGAACAGACTATCGTGCTTCAGTTAGAAATCAAATAGGCAAATTCCTCTGAATCACATTAATAGAGGTTTAAACTGTCATTGTCATGTCTTCTGATTGTGTGTTATTGTTTGATTATTCAAAAGATTACGAGGGGTCAAAGCATGAAAACATGAATTCTGATGGTGATTTTCTTGTTCATGACTTCAGCAGAAACCTCCAACTATCATGCTACAGAGTAGTGACTCACTTTGCTTTCGCTGTAGGCGTGTAAGAGGTCCGTGGTGCACATATAACAATATAATGTAACTATATAATGAAACTACATTAACGCAGCAGGTGAATGTATGATAAAGGCCTGGGTGACTCAGTTTTCAACAGGTCTCCGCTTCACTCCTGACAGACAGTTCAGTCTGGCCTGTGACAAGCTAACATCAGCTAGCTCCTGCTAAGCTATGCTGCTGTCCAGCACCACATAAGTTAACACAGGTGCAAATAAGGAACACTCCACGTCTAATGGTACATTGACGTTATTATAACTATTTTCAGAAGCTCAGTTGCTGGTGATACTTTTGTCGCCGACTTATTTCAGAAATAACAGTGAAGCTAGCTGACAGAGCTAGCTAACGTTATGTGTTAAAGCAGATGAAGGAAAGGCCGCGACTGTTTGATTAAACCACTGCTGAAAATTAATAAACTTCTGTTTACGTACCTCTGAATCTTTTCTTGGGTTGCGGGTAAATTCGCCCCTGGTTTTGTTAGGTAGCATAGCTCTCTGTTTATTGTTTACAGGAAGCCCAACACCGTTCCCACCGACGTCCATAATTTTTTGGGCGCAGTGTACTCTCGCGAGATGAGAGTTGATTCTGCGAGAGTTGGACTGTAATCCTTCCAGGCTCTGATTTTGTCCCTCTATTTTAGCCACAATTTACATTCCTCTAAATAAAATCTAAGCACCTTCAAACGATATCACATTTTAAAACATGTAATTAAAAAATAAATAATATATTAACGTATCAGCATTACATCTGATTAGGTAAACCTCTTGTGGTGTGGGTTCATATCAATTAAAGTTCTATGGATCTTTGTCTATATTGAACTATACATTACCTAGACTTGTGTTATAATTGCAAAACATTTTTTTAGATCTACTACTTGAAAATTGAGGGAAATTTATGTGACTTTGATATTATAAATTCTTGTTTATATATTTATATGTACATTATTTATCAGTTGGTATTTTTTAGTTTCTGTACTACAAACCAGTTGCTAATTGCTAAAAAATAATCTGAGGGCCTTGGGCAGTTGCCCGCATTGCCAGGTTGATAATCCAGCAATGGCCTCTATTTTATAATTATTATATATTGTATAATTGGGACATGCAGGTTACAAGCAACACATTTAATCTAATTTCATGTTTTTTTTTTAAATCAAGGACAGATACAGTAGAGGCCTGCATAAATAATTACGCAACAAATACCTAATGCAGTGTATCACAGTATTTGGAGCAACTGCTAATTTACAATGCTTGGTGGATAATCCTTAATTGTGTGTGAAATAATGCATCAAAGCCATTTTCTAATTTAAACAGCAGTTTATTAAAGGGAAGAGTGCACAGAAATGTAGCAGGGTGTATGCTGCTTAAATGTTCTTCAAACTAAACTACAGATAGTGTTGAAAATAGAGGCCTACTTTATAGCTCATCATTTACAGAACTTTGTCTCCACATCAAAAACTTCAAACCAGCAACAGTGCACAACTGTCAAATCACAGTGGTATTCTTATTTAATTCAATCTGACAAGAGTCAAGCTGTTTGCTCCATTAATAACACATTCATATGTCTCTATAGTAGAGTTAAACCTTGGGTACAGTGACTGTAAATATTTGTTAAAAACAAGAGGATTTAATTATTAAAGGCATCTTTTAAGTGCTATTATGAAAAGACAACTGTAAGTAAATGTCTGGGATGAAACACATACATTCAAATTAATGTAAAAAATAAAAGTACAACAGAATGTAAAACATAACGCACTAACGTCTAAAACTGTTAGTCATCTTACAGTAATGCATATTTTTTTCAATAATGTGAAACACTGATTCAACAACTCGCAACAATTACAGAAGTAAAATACTTTTGACAGGAGAAAACTGAGTGTGTTTTGCTGCATAGCTATCACTGTATATTGCAGAACAACATTACCATACTGGGAGGAAAACACAGTCGTACACGTGAATATAAATTACTAAGTGAGTCACAAGGCACTGTCAACTGACCGGTAACGATGGTAACATCGCTCATTCTGCTGACAATGATGTCCTCACTGAATGTCCTTGGCTCTGAAGCCTTTAAAGCTGCTAGTGCAAAGATGAAAGCACTTCCTAGTAGCCTCCTGTGTGCTACTATACAATGAAACAGCAGGAGAAAGTTACAAAAGATTAAATGACGAAGTTTGAGGTTTTGTGAAGGGTGATGCAACAGGACATAGTGTGAATACATGTGGAGCAAAACCTTAACAAGGTCCCGCACCCTCGGGTGAACAGGAATACTGTCAACTGTTTGGAATATGATCAACCCGCAGACCATCAATATGATATGCAAGATGTTGTGCTGAAGAGCTTTAAATTCAGAAAAACTAAACTACAACCTGCACACTATATAGTTTGAATTAAAAAAAGGAATCACTAAACCAATCAACTAACTAATACAGCCACAGATTTTTTTAAAAAAAAAAGTGAATATAGAGAAGTAAAAGTGACGTTATAAGTGTGTGCATTTAGCAAGCTTCACAAAACTGTGCTTAAGCTTTTAGAACGATAAAAGAAAGCAGGAAACAACTGAATTATTAGAATAACTATAATAATGGTGCAATGCTGCAAGATAACACAGAAGGTACAGCTAACATGTGTCTAGGAAAATGAGCTGAGAGCATTTATGGATTTAAGTTTACTTTTCTAAATGACAACAGAAAACTAGCATCCTTCAGTTAACACAAGACCAGAGTCCTGTGACAACTCTAACAATAACCTCAATGTTGCACTTAAATACCATAATAAGATCAGCTGATTGGAGGCTGTTACATTTACAGCATAAACATAGTCTATGTTACACTGTTTAACATGTGGTCTGTGACTTGTGTCAGCTTTACACAGAATATACACAGCTGCAATAGTGCAAACTGCATGAGAATGACTTAATGTGGATTCATATCAGATAGTGCTGCTAATCTGTTAAAAATATATTTACAAATAATGTGAGATATTTGAATGCCCTGAGGTGCAGATACGATTCCTACCAGACACCAAAACCTCAAAAACTGACACATCTTCTCAGTAAAATAAATGCCAGGCTCTCCCTTCTGTTTGCTATAGTTGCTTTTTTTTACAGATGTGTAGGTGGTTAGAAGTAACGTGGATGATACTACAGAGAACATTCCTCTGTATGTTGTGGATGGAATGTATGAAGTAAGTGAGCGCTGCCACATCGAAGCATAAAGAAAACATCAAAGCTGAATTAAGTGATTTTTGACCACTGGGGGCAGAAACAAACTCACAGAAACACAGCCCTGATTTACAGTCAGATTATAAAGTTGTTATGGCTCATTTGTCAGCAAATAATTGCCTACTTAAACATCCAGCAGACACACAACAACACCTAATTGGAGTCAAATGTCTGGTCACCTGACACATTTTAGGGGATGTGGTTCACCTGCTCCTGACATGTGGACTTTCTTCACCAGTAAGGAGTTTACAGCTTTGTGTTTTATGTACAGCTAAGCTTCTCTAAGCTTATTTTCTTTCCTGGAAATGGCTGCCAACAGTTTCATACAAGAGAGAGCCATTATAAGGAGCTAATAGGGGCATATAAGCTCAATGAGCTTTAGTTATATAGAGTTATAATAATATTAAAGCATCAACTGGAGGAATTTAATGTGTTTATATCAAAAGTGACGCTTTGTGCAACTAATTTCACCACTAACATTTCAAAACCGTAACCTTTGCCAGTCACAGTAATTTGGCACAATATATATTAATTTAATTATTCAGCATCTATAACAACTCTAAAATAACTAGCCAGCAGGTATGAAAACTGATAAACAAGAAAATAAAAATCTTGCTTAACAGCAGATAGAAGTGCTGTAGTTCCTGCTGTGTGCAATTCGAGGAAGCAGCAAGTGAAGCAAAACTTGCTGTGGTCAGTAAAATACAACTAAATATAAGCTGTGCATCCTGTGAAGAGTATAAAATACAATATACATAAATCTTTCTTTTATTCCCCTCAGGGATAGGTGATGTTTGGAGCTGTGGTTTCCTTGGCAGACTAGTACCTGTAAAAACAAACATGTTTAGTTAGCAAAATGTTAAAAGCAACTGCTACCTTCACTTTATAGCTTTTAGTTTTAAAGTTGCAACTG
Source organism: Serranus cabrilla (assembly GCA_903364295.1). NCBI lineage: Eukaryota > Metazoa > Chordata > Actinopteri > Perciformes > Serranidae > Serranus > Serranus cabrilla. The sequence continues at coordinate 407,297 of CAFUXE010000683.1, forward strand.
TAGACAGTATATAAATACAGATAATGCATTAGTTTGGCTCATGATGCCGCATCCACTAACATTTAGGGGGTGGGGCTTAAGAATTTAGCTGCAGTTGAGGGTTTGAGAATTTCTGGCTTCACTTTTGGAGATCTGTCATGCTGTCTGTATGTTTAATATACAGTCTATGGTTGCCACATGTTGCACAACTGTACCTGTAGTAGTTGGGTTTAAAAGGCCCGTTCTTATTCAGGCCCAGGTATTTTGCCTGCTCATCAGAAAGTTCAGTCAGGTGGGCATCAAAAGTGGTCAGATGAAGACTGGCGACGTATTCATCTGAGGAGAGAGATACATACAGATACACAAGCCTCAGCACAGGAAATTAACTTGTGTCTGCTGGGTAGAACTGTAGTGAAAGGTCCAAGCTTGACTGAGATACCGGTTACTTTGCCACCGTCACCAAAGGGCATGAGTTATAAGATTTTCAATTTCGACCTGAGCCCTGTCTTGCTAGGCAGGCTGAGAAAGAATCCACTGATACTTATAAGCTTTAAACGCTGCAAGTCAAGGATAAGTATCTTTATATCCTCACCCATCTTTTTGGGAAGCAAGTAAACATCCTGCTTGTACCGTCCCTCGGGAGCGTTGTACAGCTCTATGAGGGCCAGGGCCTGGACACAAATAGATACACATTGCGGATTAAAAGAAGAACAATAAATGTAAACAGGAATTTATTGATTACAGAGCAATTACACAGATTTATGTAGAGAAGCAGTGTGTTGTTGCTGTAGTGTACTGTATACTGTAGAGTCCTGGATCTATTTTATCTTACTGTAAATACTGCAATATCGGCAGAACGTGTTACCTGAGTGGTGGCTGTGATGGACAAGACAAAGGTAGGGACGGTGGAGCAACTGAGGTTAAGGAGACGTCCCTGTTAAAGAAAATGACTTGTTATTAAGGACAAACAATTTAGACATTTAGTATCGCTGAACAACCTAATGAAACTTTCAGTGTCAACATGATGATGTAGAAGCCACCATGGTCTGTAGTGAGTATTATGGGTGGGTCATGAGAACTTTTTCTACTTTTACTCAGCATTGTGTGAATAGGTATGACAAAATTTGCCTTAAACAAGAAATCTTTTTCATTTTCTTAGTGCAAATTATTTCATACGACAGCTCACAAAGAGAGATTTGATTGCTGGAAAAAATTAAAATAAAGGACATCTGTGTATATTTTTCTCATACAGTTGGTTGTATGGCGTACTGATGCAGCCAGTTACCTCAGCCAGCAGGATGACCCTCTTGCCATCAGGCCAAATGACGTGATCCACCTGAGAGCGCACTCTCTCCCAGGTCAGCTCAGGGGTCCGAAGGCTTGCCTGCAAGAGATGAGAACATCAGTTACTCTCAGGTTCTTTATGATAGTTTGATACAATGCTACTGTGCTTCCTCTTAGGACACTTAGTGTTATGTACAATGATTAATATACAAGTGTATTAGCTCAGTTTTTAATTCTTCCATCATATGATAAACACAATTTACCACATCAATCTCTGTATTGGAGTGGCCCATGTTGCAGACAATGGAGCCGTTTTTCATTCTGTCCAGCTGGTCTCTGGTCACCACATTCTTGTTCCCTACAGAAAGAAACAATCATTCACCCTCAGTCAGTCTCCACTGTCTGCTACACAGGATGTTCACTTACTATTACAAAGGTTTAAAGAGTTCAAAGGACCCTGAAAAGTGTATATTTCATCAGACAAGGCGAAGTGATCCCAGTGACTAGTTATCACCTGCATAGTTTAAAAAGGAATTACCAGTGCATGTGATGATGACATCAACCTGGCGAATGACCTCATTCAGCTTGACCACCCTGAACCCGTCCATGCTGTTAACAAAGAAGATGTTCAGAGTTCAGCCTCAGTGACGAACGGGAATCTATTATTTAGTGATCAGCTGAAGAGCTGGAGTCCCTGAAGGCTCAATGTAGTGTTTTGGTTAAAGCTAAACATCATGTATGAACGTGCATGGACAACAAGCTTGTTAAATAAGTAACAAGACATAGTTAATTCATTAAGCTATGTTATCCATGCTGCTTTTTGACCAGTTCATTTGCTCACCAGGCCTGCAGGGCACAGATGGGATCGATCTCTGTGATACAGACGACGGCCCCCAGAGCTTTCAGAGCAGCACAGCAACCTTTTCCAACCTGCACAGAGAAGATGATAAACTGTGTGAGCTGCAGCAGAGTTACATAAGCCAATTATTACCCAGCCCTTAATAAAGACATGACACTTATCAGTATTTAAACACAAGCAATCCCATTAAGTCTCCATGTACTTAATATGACAAGCCTATAATCTCGTTCTCCTGCAGACTTTGATCCTTTACCATCATCTTGACTCAACAGTCGACGGCAGCTGTCCATAACTTGTGTTTCGGGGTTTTTTATCATTGCAGTGTATCATCATGAAGATTAATGTGGCATGTTAATGTTAAAGGAAGTATCTCACCTCACCGTACCCACAGACGACCACCTGTTTGCCTCCGAACATGACATCTGTGGTTCTCTTCAAGCTAGAGAGGTTTGAGGCATAAAATTAGCACTTTTATGTGGAAGTGAGAAACTGGCAATCTGTAGCTGTTCAACTCCAAAGTTTTACACTTTGCACATTAGAAGTTCTTTGATATTACAACTTTTTTACGGTTCTGGATAATATAACGAGTCAAGCTCTTTGGAAAACAGATCAATAGTTTCGTTAAATATCCCAGTGCAATAAATCTAAAGGTCTGATGATGCCGACATTCAGTGTCATAACCGATAATGGGACACCTGCTACAAGACATCAGTGAACCTTGCAGATTATTAATCAGAAGGAGCAGCAATAAATTATGAGCGGTGACTGTAGAAAGCCGGCTTGGTGCAGACGTTGTTAAAGAGTTTGAGACTATTTATAAGCTGCCGTGGTGATAATTAACAGGAGGGTACTAAATACAATGACAGTTGTGTTCTCAGGCTGTTCCGCTCAGTGTTGACCAGAGTCCAGAGAGTGTTCACAGCAGAAGATCACTACAAGGACAGCAGCTTTTTTAAAAAGCAACTCAGGTGATAATATGTGAATCTGATCTCTGTGGAGCAGGTGTGCTGGGATGGCAGCAATGCTTCCTGACCTTTTCGCTCCAGTGTTCCAGTAAACAAAAGTTCTGATGTGGCAGCTGATGTCACACTCAGAAGTGAAGGAAAAGAAATGTGACAGCTTAGAAGAATTTGCTTTTACGACATAATCAATTAATTGCAGTAAAAAATAATGCGCTTATCAAATCTATCACTTGTGAAATAAACACTTCAGTGACCTTAATGTGTTGTTGGTGAGTTCTCAAAAGTTGGGGGACGGGGGCACTCTCATCTCATCAGTTTTTGAGTTCATTACCAAAAAGGGCCTTCACTGGCTGTCACATTTCTTTCAGAAACCCCACCCATCAGTATCAAGCTGTCCAGTAAACAAGCTGTCCAGTAAACAAACTGTACGAGTTTTCAACACCAGTTAGACTTTCTTATTATTCAGCCTTCCAACAACCAAACACCTCAAATCCAGGTTTACTCACCCGTCCAGGATTGACTCTCTGCAGCAGTACAGGTTGTCAAACTTCTGCTTTGTCACAGAGTCATTTACATTCATAGCCGGTACACACAGTTTCCCAGCTTTAGACAGCTGATATAACCTAGAGAGAGGAAAGAGTCGGCTGTAAAGCTTTCACTTCATGTTGGTGCGTGTTGCTGTGGGTGTGCCAATAAATATTTTATAGGAAGCGTATATCTAGCAGTAAATCACCTGTGAACACCAGTGACACTCTCCTCCACGATGCCCCTGATCTTCTTGAATACATTGGGGTATTTCTTGTACATCCAGTGCGTCAAGTCTCCCCCATCATCAAGGATCTAACAGATAAGAGGAAGACGAAGAAACTAATCGCATGACAAATATGATGGTATAAATAGCTGTGAACTGAAAGAATTTGATAAATAATTGATTCTCCTTTGTTTTCAGTGGCTATTTGATGCATTTGCTACATAAAGTGTCACATGGCACCAGATGCAGTAAAGTGGGTGAGCTACCATTACCTGCCAGGCCTGTTAGACACGGCAACAGTCATGCAAATTTGTTTTGCCACTGGAAGCAAATTCCCACCTTCGCTCTCATAGAATCGCAGTGGATGGGAAGGTAATATTTGCCTGTGTTAATTTTGCACATATGTGACCATGCCTTCACAAAAGTAGAAAAACAAACTTTTCCACATACCATGTTTGGCTGCCAACCCTCAGTGTTGACACAGCGGTCAATGCACCACCAGAAATCATCCTCGGACTCCCCTTTCCAGGCAAACACAGCCACGCCTGAAACAAAACAGATGGGTAATATGTTGAGTCAACAATATGTGTATTTGTCTATAAACTGATATCCAAGAAACATTTCCACCAGCTGCACATGACAGTGAATGATGGCAAAGTTATTGACACATCAATATTGTTAAAATGGTATTTAATAGTTCTACATTATATATTTGTGAGGAATGTGATTATCCTTATTAGTGCCAAAACATGTTGGAGAACTGTTCAACATTGGCAGACATTTAGTGCCCTATAGTTAAATGAAAATGTTTGTTTTTCCACATAAAATAGAACAGCATGCAGCCGATGCACAACAATAACTTCAAGAACAGCAGACACAATGTTCACCTCCAAAATATATGATCTCACTGAGCAACTCCTAAATCTGTTGCAACCCCCTGAGCTTGTCAGATCACGAAAGGTCTACTGTGGAAAATTAGTACATACTTAAACCATCACATAGCAACCACAAGATAAAAGGCAGAGGTAGTGCTTCATTTACTAAATGGCAAATCTCATGTGTTCCCATTATCTGCAGGGCTGATTTTTCAAGAGTTAATTAAACATTTCCAAACAGTATCCTTGGTTCTAAAAGACATGAGAGGCTCACGTGGTGAAGCCCAACCTCTGCACAAGAAAACACCTTATACTAATAACATGTCCTGTCATAAATATTTTACTGTTCATGTTAAGAGCAGTTAAAAGATGTATGATTTCCATGCCTCTGTGTTAGCAAGCAGCAAAAACAGTGTTCACTGACTACATTCACCCTCACAAACTTTAATAACAGCAGTGGTTCTTTTAACCTTCTCTGCTGCTCACCGGTCTCTGACAGAGCAGCAGCCACTTCATTCTGTGTAGAGTAAATGTTGCAGGCAGTCCAGCGGCACTGAGCTCCCAGAGCCACCAGAGTCTCGATCAGCACCTGGAAACACAGAGGGAAGCACGAGAAACTAGTAAAATAACACACAAAAATCACTGTTCGCAAACAGACTGCAAATAAATAAATCTAAGTGTATTTTTTATTTACACAACGGGTTACAATGAACCAGGTCTGTCTTCCGTTCGCCCCATTGGCTCAGTGGGATCAGCTGGTTGCTGATAGGGGATGAGTTTTTCATAAAGCACATCCGATTGTGTATTTTTTGGAAATAGACTTAACAGACAGTAGTGCAGAAACTGTGAATTAAAACTGACCTAAACGTTTTCCTGATCAGTCACTACTTCACTGCAGCATTAGCTTGAGTGTTGAAGCTCAAAGTCAGAGAGAAATCTTACCGCAGTCTGGGCAGTGATGTGCGTGCAGCCCACAATCTTGGCACCTGCCAAAGGTTTCTCACTCTGAGCTCTCTTCCTGAGTGAGATCAGCGCCGACATATCTGAACATGCGAGAACATGAAAAAAGGGATGAGTGGGAAAGATGGCAAACAATGCAAAATAATGTCACAAAACCCATCTATGTTTTTCATCCATGTGTCAATCAAGGTTTTTTATTCACAATCAGAATTCATTCTCTCTCACATGCTTTGTTTCTGCTGTGTCTTACCTTGTTCTGCGATCTCAATCTCACGCCTGCCAAATTCAGCCTGTTTGATGTTCTTGACGCAGAAGTCGCTGCTGCCCTTGGAGTTGACCTGAGTTTTGTCCCTGGGTGACGTCTCATCGTCAGAGCTATCCGTATAGGACGCAGCTGTTAAAGAACACAGAACTTAAAATAAACAAACTGATAAAAAATCAACTGGTTTAAGGAATTTAGGGCAAAATACATAAAGTTGGAATCATTTTTTTTTCAGACACAATCCTCTGTTAAGCGTGGTTTCATCTTCATTGTGATATGTTTGGAAGAGAGAACGTTTTATGAAGATATAGACTTTATCTGCCAATAATGAATCACATTGTCGCAATCATTTCGTGGAAAGAGGTAAAAAAATACTCTATTCCAACTAAAGCCATTCATAAATATATGCAGAATATTACACTGCAGACAAATTGAACATGGTGCACATGTGTCTGTCATTCCTACCGGAGCTGTAGCTGTCTGTGGATGACTGAGAGATGGAGCGGGACAGGGAGCGACGGCCTGCCTTGGTGGGGAACCTGCTGAACTCCTGTTTGTCTTCCACAAACTGGATTTGCTGAAATATATTTAAAAAACATTCCTATTACACACTGTAAATGCTTTCATAGATGGTTTAAACTGATAACTTTTGTTTTTTCTTGTAAATACACATGCTGAATTAGATGCATTCTGAATCCCAACTATTTTTAGAACAGGACTTGCAAAACCAAGCTGTTAGCAATATAAAGTAGCAGCTGTAGGCTCAGTGTGCAGTTTAAAACACAGCACAGCGATTCCGTCTTTGAGTAGAGATGGAAACTGAACTGCTTTTTTATTTTCGTCTTGCTTGTGGTTTGGTTTATACCCTTGACCAGATGTGGATGTAGTGGCATTAAGATAAATTAAGTTCTTTGCTAAAAACACTTTGGCAACATGATAATCCTTCTCAAACTAGTAAGCTTATTTGGTTGTATTGCCAAAAATAGACGTCTGGCTGCAGACCAACAGCCATTGCACCATCAAGAGTGGAGGCCCATCTGACTCATGGTTGTGTAATGATTGTGAACATCCTCTCAGTTTACCATGACAGCCTTGATGCCAGCCAGGAACTTCCAGACGGAAAATACTAATTAAACTGATTTCATTTAATTGGGCATTACAAGTGCTAATTAACTGTTAAATGCATTAATGTGTGTATTAAAAGTGACTGTCTTGCATATCTGAATTGTCATTGGCCTACTACCCTAATTAGAATCAGCTTTTTTCTGCATCTGTGTGGGTAGTTAATCCGGACTCATGGAAAATGTGTGTGTATGTGTGTGTGTGTGTGTGTGTGTGACGGAGAGAGAGAGAGAGGGAGATGGAAATAGAGACAGGAAGGAACTGGTGTTTTTGTTGTGTGAACCTAGTTTTATGCCTGGTCAGCTAACTTTTTTACAGCTGTAACCAGAATTTTTTGTCGACTGGGATTTTGCATGCATCACAGCCACATGAGATAGTGAGAAAAAAAACCTCTAGGTGCTCCAACATTATTTGGAGTTAAGGTATGGAGACAGGGAAATGCAGACCTCAGCACTTTTAAGGAATGTTTTGTTTCTTTTTCCCTCACACAGCCAGGTGAGATTGTTTTTGGTCTCAGGAAGTTAAAAAAAAGTGTTAGATATAAAGAATAAGAGCACGGGGAAATAACAGTAATAAATCTGTCTACAGACTACACTGTGTACTAGCTTCATTCCTTTCATCATTGAATGAGAGTCAGGTTCCTTTTACACAGTCCCTCTCCAGTTTCTAGGTACTGAAAAGCCTCCACATACCAGTGGATATAACATGGCAACAAAGAACAATGTGAAGCTGTTTTCTTGAGAGACACCACACATTTCCTCCTGGAAAGCATGGTGTGGGTTGCAGGATCCCAAAGCTGGATGTACTCCAGGTTTTATGTTGTGCTGATGTACAATCTTTTATATGAGCTGTCTTAAGCACTTATTTTATATACTTTTAATGCATGTTTTATGTATTTTTAATATGTTTATGTTGGTGTGTGCTTAATGTCCACCTGAAAGCTGACTAAACTCATAAATCATTTGCATGCTTGCAGCTTCGCTTAGCCATAAACAGCTACATAGTAACTACAGATTATAATCATTAAACTAAAAACATGTAACACCAAACCTTCACATAAGCTAACTGTGTCTGTGTCAAAATAAATGTCTTCCATTGGGCTTCGACCCTGGATCACTGAGGGCATAAACAACATGGACTCATCAAACAGACCTCTTCTTTACCCCTTTTCTAAATAAGGAGAGGCAACCTTTGACCTTGCGGCAGATAAAAGAAGCATCACTTATCTTTTCAGTAATTTTTCTTTCTGTGTTTTACAAACAAGCCAAAAATTAATTCATGTGTACAGTAGCTACCTCTAGTTCAGTGTGAAGAATCTAAACTTTGAGCATCTCCAGGATTAAAGTTTAGGGAAACAGTGCTAATTATGCTAGCTGTATCACCCTGACTTCTTTTCTCTTTTCTGATTAGCTGGCAGTCAAAGATACCTGTTCTCACTTGTTTTACAGTTTTAACACATCTACCAAGTGAGCACGTCTGATTTCATTCCAACAGTAGAAGCTTATGACTGCTGGAATATTAAGTTCCTCCCTGAAAGAGAATGAGGATGTGAAACACGAATATAACAAGCCTGCCAGGTTGACTAATCTATCTTGAGTGTTGAGACTTTGCTGACAGATTCCTGTTCACAGGTCGAGTGTGCATGTTGTCCGAAACCGGGTATTCATTTGTCCGCTCAAACTTAATGACGTGTGTACATACTTCACACTCGAAAGCCGCACAAATTCAGGCTGCAACTCTTCCTTGTTCCTTGAAAGTGTTAGTTAACATCCTTCTTTTGTGAGTGGTACATGGAGCAAATGATTCAGCTGTTTCCTTGAGTTGGATGTTGTAAGGGAATTGTGAGGAAGGAAGTAAGGCAATTTACAAGAATTTTTTTTATGTGTGTGAAATAAACTAAAGACTAAAAATAGAAATTGGAGAAAATTTCATTTTTCAAAATTATGTTAATTTCAAAATTAACATTGTGTACGTGTAGAAGGTGTTATTATGACAGATGGGCCTTAAATTATTAACCTCCTATCCTCTTTTGCACCAGCAATCTGCTGAAAGTTTCTTCTTACTACTTCACAATCTGGGTTCAAGAGAAACACATTTTTCAATTTCCATAATGCCTTATATAACATATATACTACATGTGTATATATATATATATATATATATATATATATATATCACTTACAGCATTGATCTGCCAGTCCAAGTGTGAATGATTATTCGTGTATATATTGTTCCTTAAAATGTGTTTAAAAGTGAATGTAAACTTTATCAACCTTGCAAGTGGGGGGTTAAGCGATAGGCTATTCATTTCATTTACCAAAGGACTGGAGGATACTTACTTAGCAAACTGTGGGCATGATTGGGTGGATACAGATTACATGTAATTGGGATTATTTGATTAGATTAGAAGAATAAATGACTATAATCTGCCCAGATTAAGTGTGAGAAAATGTGTCATTAGATTAGTTACAACGGTTACGCGTTCATATTTTTCATTATGTCTTTAAAATCTGGCATCTCAAATAGGTTGTCAGTTTTATTTGCCTGTTTTAATTATTATGTATTTATTTATTTATTATCCTGATTTGATCTTGCTATCTTGTTTCTTATCTTGTTTTGTGTTGCTGCAGAGCACTGAAAGTTACCAGGTGTAATTCCATTGTAGTGTCTACAATGACACTAAAGTGATGTATGTCTTTTTTGATGTTGATTTTACTATTTTGACATTATTATTTTTGTTTATTTGTTATTCCTTTTACATTTATGCACATTATTTTTCCATTTTGAGTAAGTGCTCCTGCGCTATAAGAGCAAAGTCCTTTTTTGTGGCTTAAACTAAAGAAACAGCAATCCACATGTTGTAGAAAACACACAGTACACCTGCCGTTTGTGGAAGTACTGTTTCTCGCTAAGGGTCATTCGATCTGACCATATGTCATGCCGAATATGCAAATATGCATTTTATTTGCACTTAAATGTTTTTGAGGTGTTAAAAGAGAAATAAAAGCAATAGTTGTGGAACTACTGTTTTTATGGTTGTATCATTTTTTTATTTTCGTGTGCAACATTATCAATGTTGGGTTTCAAGTCAAAAAACATTCAGTACCTGACTACATTTGAGGTAATCTAACCCTGACCCAACCCTGGCTGAGGGCAGGTAATATGACCTGTTGTGACCTCAGTATCTTGAGGTAACACAGCCCCAGTGCACCCAGATGAACCACAGATAAAGGAGGCGCATTAGCTATAAAACTAAAAGCCCTATATACATCTTCTGAACTATAAAACAGTGAGCTTGGGTGTACAGTCTTACCTTTTTAACTGGTTTGTGAGTGGGCACAGCGCTGAAGGCGGACGACAGCTCTCCCATGTTCATCTCGCTGTTCTTGCTGACGGTCATGGCTGAGTATTTCTCCGCAACGTTTTCGCTCTCTTTCACCTCTTTGCTCGCCTGTTTCAGCTCCAGCTTTGTTTCCCCGCTCTGGTCCGACATGTTGACGGTGTCTGTGTGAGATACAGCAGCCGTTGGGTCCTCTCCGAGAGTAACGTCAGAGAAGCTAATGATACCCCCGCGCTGCTAGCTAACTACTCTGCAACAACGAGCGGAAGAGAGGCTTTTAAATCATACACATGTAAAAACAGAAAGTAAAATCAACCAACGGCAACTGTGTGTGAATCCTCCGCTTTGATTTGTCTCTGACAGATGTCGTTGTGTTGTGTGTTATTATGTTGCGTAGAGTGCAGCAGTGAGTCCCTGCTGGCTCAGCTGTCACCTGGCGGAGTAACTTTGTGGGCGGTAACCAAGCGACCGAGGGGGCGTTGTATTTATACTGCTGCGTTAAGGGGGAGTGGGACAATATAGATAACCAGCGTTGACAGCGTTTTATAGGAAAAAAGTATCTCAGTCTTTTTTCAGCCAAGGACCCCTTACAAGATACAGAATATAGCAGAGACCCCCTCATGTGTGTTTCTGGAAATAATGTGATGAAGCCCAATTTTAAAACAAAAAATAATTATAAACTTTGGAATGCATTTCAGAAAATACACATATCATGACAAATATAGGCTCATTTTATACTTTTACCCAAAGCAACGTACTTTTGAGAGTTTATACAACACAAGCAAAGATCAAGTCAAAAGACAGTACATGAGAAAGTGACATGGGTTAAGTTTGAGTCCAATCGGAAGTAGTGCCTTGTCTCAGGACAGTGCAAATAGTACTTGTTTTCTGTGTAGATTTTGTATGAAGGTGTTCAGTGAAAATCTGGGTCTTAAGTCTCTTTATAAAGATTGAGAGGGACTCAGCAGATCAATGCAGTTTGGAAGTTCGTTCTACCACCTGGACACTATAGAGGAGAAGGTGTAAAACAAAATATGAATAGGGATTATTAAATTATGTATATGCAAAATAAGGACAATATATAATGTATAATAAATGATAATAAAAATACAAAACAACAATTGTATGCCTGAGACTTAAACATGATGGTAAAATAGATTGTGGAAAGGAAAAGATTGTGTTAATTATTAAGGATTGATACAGTTCTAATCATAAAATAAATGCAATCTGTAACAAACATTAAATATCATTGTTCAAAGATTTCATATGAAAACTTTCCATGAAGCCCCTGGCCACAGACCCCTGGGGTCACTGTTTATAAGGCTTATTGTATTGTTTTGATTGTTTGTTTCAGCTACATCGAAAATGCAAATTTCTCTATAGCATCACATCTCAATTAATGTGACCTGCCTTAGCAGCTAAGCAAATAGTCTTCTTTTAATTGCTGCATCTACTTGCACTCTAAGAAGGAAATGAATCTTACAGTCTGTCCTGATTTGCATACTGTGCTGTTTTGACGGTTAGAAGAGTACTAACTGGTTCATTGTGACTGGGGATTGTGATATGTGTTTCAACTTAGATAAATACAGACAAGTTGTGGTTTTACATTTGAGATCATAACAAAGAGAAAGCAAAATATATTTACAAGGACAGCACTTTATTTTTGAATTATTTAATTTTAATTTCCTGTGACATCCTACTTCGTTCATCAGCTCACCTGCGAATCAGTCGATGTATTGTGCATTCTCACAACTTGGAGTGAAATTCATTTTTAACTAGTGTGTAGAGTCGAAGCTGTCATTTCCCGGTTGTTATAAATGCAGCATTAAGCTCACAGAAAGCCTCATTCACTGCGCATGCTCACGTTTCTTCGCCCGAGATTGCAAAATAAAAAGTACTATCACTACTACAAAGTCACGACACGCTATGGCAGTGGACGTAGATTCACTTTTCACTGCTTGCACGCGTATTTAAATAATAGCTGAGAAACTACCTTATCTGACACTCGACTCCGCTCTGTTTGTGTCTTCTTCTAATCCGCATTTGTTGTTCAATCCTCTTGTTTCGGTCACATTCACACATGATTTCCCAGTGGGTTTGCAGACTTCTGCTCATCTTCAGTGAGCCTCCAAAGCGTCTCCGGTGACCTTGGAAGAACTATGAGCGTGGTGCGCCATCATCTGTATAAAACCTGACTGACAAGAGTGAAGTGCATATTGTGGAAGACTAAATATCTCCATAAAGATGAAGAACAGGCATAAAGAATGGATAAATGCATGCAAATCACTTCAAACCAAACTGAAAACAACCGTTGTGTCTGAGTAAAAGTGCTGCAAGAATGTTGTTGCAGCTAACAAAAGCAAACCAAAAACTACAAAAAGAGCTGTACTAAATTAGACTGAGCAAGATCATCCAGGCTGACTGGATGGGCTGAGGTCACAATAACAACCATGCATTCTGAGTGTCTGTACCCTTTCCACTCTGGGTTGTGAGCAGCCTTGCTGAATACATATGGCCATTATTCATGGTGGTGAGATGAGGATATAAAGGTAATTTTTACCCAAGACAAAAAAATGGAAACAGCGCCACAACCAATAGACTCATACGATGTGGACAAATATGGTACTGTCACTGTAAAGTTCGTAATCGTGCCAAAAAAATATCAAATATTTTAAAAAATTAATTCTACTAAATCAAATAATATGAGGCCTTTGTAACATCAACAGTTTTCTGAAATACTTTGATTTTTAATATATATAATGAGAAGGGGTCTTTAAACTCACAGTCCTCACTGACCCCGCCCTCTCCGGTCACCCTACCAAACGTAACGTTATTTTCCGGCACGCCATTTTCCATCGACCACCGAGAGGAAGCAGACAGACAAGCGCGGATAGTCGGAGCTGTGATTTGCAACGAAAACGGTAAAGCATGAACATTTGAAGCTGAAACTTTTTAAGAATGCAGTGTTGTGTCGATTACTTGTTTTGTCGTACCAGATTGTTGTACATTTGGCATTTGGGTCCTTTGGTTGTTAGCCTGATGCTGCTCTTTAGCACTAGGCCTCAAAGAGGCGACAGCCATTTTAGCTGTCGTTAAATAGCCATTAGCGTTAGCTAGCAATAGCTTCCAAGCGTCGAACTATAATCAAATGTTAAACTATGAATTTAACAGGCGAAACATATGTGATCGTGTTAGTTTAGCTGTTGATTTTATCAAATGTTAATATATTTCAATTTAGGGGTCTGTGTTGGCTAATGTAACGTTACCATGAATAATATTCATGCTAATGTATGTGTAAGCTTTACGTTGGACTCTAGGCCAAGCTTCTTAACGTTTTTAACATTTTAAAGACCGTATCATAGTTGAGGTTCTTGGGGAGGTACAGTGTTTTCCATGTCACATCAGGGCTGAGAATATTGCACACATTTCTCTGCAAACGTTGGAGTAATGTTGCGTTATTCTGCAAGATTTGTCAGAGAAGGCAAACCGGCGAAGCGCTAATAACGTCACGGAAATGCATGCATTGTTAATTTATCACATCAGACACTTTATTCAGTCAGTTTCATCTACTGGTTCAAAACTTTTAAGATAACGGGAAACGGCGGTGTGTTGTATTTGGCTATATCAGCTGCAGGCCCTTGTTATTGTTCCTGTATGATGCAGGAGGGCAGCGGTCTTTGTCTCACCAGGTTGGGAAGTATGGCTACATAAAGGGACAGCACTTTTAGCACGGTTCTGTTATATGCACGTGCCTTCATTTGACATTAGCTGCTGCTTTAATAATCAATTTCTAATTTTTCAGATCCAGTCATGCATCGTGACTGTCCTCTTGACTGCAAGGTCTATGTTGGAAATCTGGGCAACAATGGAAATAAGACAGAGTTAGAGAGGTCATTTGGCTACTATGGTCCTCTCCGAAGTGTTTGGGTTGCCAGGAACCCTCCTGGATTTGCCTTTGTCGAATTCGAAGATCCCAGAGATGCAACTGATGCAGTGCGTGAGCTTGATGGAAGGTAGGTAGCGATTTAAACAAAGTATTAGATGCAGTGTCCATAATTGGAGACTCCTAATTGATACAGCTACAATGGTTTAATGATGACTTGTTAATTTACAGGACATTGTGTGGTTGCCGGGTGCGAGTAGAGTTGTCCAATGGTGAGAAACGCAGTCGCACCCGTGGCGCTCCTCCTCCATGGAGCAGGCGTCCTCGAGACCGTGATGACTACAGGCGCCGTAGCCCACCACCCAGACGAAGGTGACCCATGTTATTTGACAGTGGCAGACAGAGACCGCATATGGTTTATCTTGTACTTAAATCATTCTCTGCCACTTACTGATTCACTCTCTTACCCACAGTATATTTCCTGGTAATTATTTATGTTTCTCAGTCTGGGCATTTCTAGTGTTTGTAATCTTTTCTGCTGATTATACATTTGTGATAGTTTCATCTTCATTGATATTATTGGTCATTTTATGTAGGGAGGCGAACAGATAGACATTCATAACCAAAACATGGAATAGGACTTTAGCTGTGTAGCGAAGTCTTTCTGTTGCAAAATGTATCTTAAAAATCTGGCCTGCAGAACTTTACGTCTGCTTTAGGCACTAATGCTTCATTGTGCATTATTTTGTGCACTCTCAAAAAATTAGTGCATGTTAACTGCTTTAAAGGGCAAAATAGGTCTGTGAAATAGGATGAGGCAATTCTTTGAAATTTGGGGGGATAAAAGTGCCAAATGTGATGCATTTTCTTCCTTTTGTTTGAGGATGCTTTTTATTTTCCATCTATATTAATAAGAATGAAACCCGTTGCAGAGCCGTCACCATGCCTCCTCTCACCACCCTCTGAGTCAATCAACTAGTCCTCTTTCAGCATCATGTGACTGCTGACCATCGTGCACCAATCAGCTTGGCTGGTGCTGTCACATGACCCAGGCATGGCCAGCCGTCAAGTTGCACCAACCCATTGGTTCCTCAGCATGCCGTTCTCAACCTCCTCCTCCTTCAACCTTAATCCAAACGGCAGCGGCCCACCTCACATTCCCGACCAATCAGCGTATTACGTTCCCAAATGTCTACAACCTTCCAACAGCAGCCTTCGGCTAACCAATTAAAGCAGGAAAAAAGCCACAGCCAGCCCCCATCTGCCTGCCACCTAATCACCTTGCAGCATCTGGCCAGTCCTATTCAGCCAATTCTACCTACCCGGCCGACAGTCTGCCTCCCTTTCGTCATATCTAGCTTGTTGAAAACCAAAAATACTAGTAAGTTTTCCTGCTTCATTCAGTACACTGCTGATAACAGTTTTGAAAGTGAAGAGAAAGCTGGTTTAAAAAGGTTGTTCTTTTTCTTTCTTTTTTTAAACTATTTGAAACATAAAACCTGGAACTTCACATTTCTAGAGATTTCGATTATAGACAAACATCTGGTATGTCTTGGGGCTCTGAGCAGAATTATGAAGTCACACATATCCAAAATCTCCTCAACCCCCCAGTCAATATAAAAGTTTTCTTTGTTTGTGCTGTATGGTTGGTTTAAGCAGATCTTAGCCTGGTTGCTGCTCAAGACGTATTCCCAGTGACCAGTGTATTGTTTTTGTTACTAGCTTCTAATTCCTAATGTTCTCTCTTTAAGTGCACTGGACCGGTTTCATACAGATGGTGGCCTCTGTGTGTGTCTTTTTATCCCCACACTATGGCCAGTCCACAGTGCGCGTAAATATTCTCATAGCAGATGTTGCTAGTTAGCTCACTTTGATTCTTGTAATAAGCTTTGAGGCTCAGACAGCATGAAAACATTATTTTTTGTATTCATTGTATGTTCTGCGGTTTTTACAAACAAACCTTGATTCACACTGACTTTATAAAAAATGCACATGGCACTGTGGGATAGGTGAGAGATCAATTTCAAGCACCTGCCATCTTTATGCACTAGGTCCATTGCCAGTGAGCTACATTCTCTGTTTGAGATAATTGTGTTCCTGAAAAAAAATAACACCCAAATCTTTAATTTCCATTTTGAGTTACTGAGATAGACAAAGGGCTGTGTTGAAGGAGGCCCATTTTAAGAAAAGGATTGGAATAGTGTGGGGCTCTACGGGGGTCGACACATCTGTGTTTGTTCTTAACATGTTTGTATTTTCCCACTGCAGATCTCCACGCAGGAGGAGCTTCAGCCGCAGTCGAAGCAGGTATGTCAGCGTTCAAACCTCTTGCATGATGATTTCTGCATTAAATTGTGTCATGTTATAGAATATGAGTATTATCAAATTTAAACATTCGATTTGTTTGTTGTATAGATTTGCACATAACAAAAGCTCACCTATGTAATTAGTAAAGTAGCCTGATAACTTGTTCCAAATTCTTGTAGTAGAAACTCAAAACTAAGAAGTTGTTGAGCTCAAAATATTGATTTTACCTATGATTAACCCATCCCTAACAGTTGTGCTTCTAACATAACAGGCAGACATGATTAGTGAGTGTTTGTCTTATGGGAATGGTTTGGCTTTTGCAGGTCTTTCTCCAGAGACAGGAGGAGGGAGAGGTCCCTCTCCAGGGACAGGAACCACAAACCTTCAAGGTCCTTCTCACGATCAAGGAGGTACAGATATCTTTTGATTTCAGTCTTGTGTTTAAACAGGTATTTGACAGCTTTACATGTTTAGTGAAGTGGTTTGCCTTTTCAACCTGCTATCAATATTTTTTTGTCTCATGCATACAGACCAGAGCGCTTGTTAGTGTTTTTATACTGAAATTGTTAGTTTGGTGAGTAATTCTTACTAGCTTTTAACATTTTTCTGTTTGTTTTTTCCCCTCTCTCTTCCACAGCCGCTCCAGGTCTAACGACAGAAAGTAGAGGTCTGTCAGATCTAAAGGGAGTCGAGATGAACGGTTATACCGGCCATTTCAAACGATGGAAGTCAACGTGGCCCTGTGGCCATTTTTGTGTTGGGTTTTTTAAACAATCAAGCATTTTAGTGTCCCTCCCCTTTTATTTGTGGAGCTAATTTTCACAAACCTTGAGTGGGCGTGTACAGGTGTGACGCCTCACCTCAGTCCATCTTGTCAGTCCTGAAACAGTTGTGCTACCCAGCATTCCAGTTCACCAGTTAATCTCCTGAGAGTTTTGTTTTTTGTCAATGAATGTATTGTGTAGTTTGACATAGTGTGAGTAGTTCTTTTTCAACGCCAGCATTTTTTATTTTAAAGTGAGGTTTGGGATTATTTAAAAGAGAGTCCCTCCTTTTTGATTGTCTGTAAAGCCAACTGATTTTCAATGTGCTACTTTCTTACTTCACACTGAAGGTTCCCATCTGATAATGGTTGGTTGTTTGTAATAAACACACACCCGAGTTCAAAATGCAAACCTATGGCATTGATTTAGAGAAAGGGTGTAAACACGACTGATTTTTGTCTATGAAGTTTTCCATTATTTTTCTTTTGTTTGATACAATGTGATATGGTCTCTCATTAAAGATACCGGTTGATTACAAAACACCTGTATAGTTTGTGTTCATTCTTTAAGAGATATTCTGTCTTATTTTCCACAAGAGGGCACTCCTCCAGTATCAGTCAAGGAGCTGAACAGTAGTCATGGTCCAGATCACTTGAACATGAAATGAGTAGTGGGAAAGTAAAAGCTTTTTTTGGTTTGAGTCTGATGCACTGCTTTCTATGATGTCTTGGGTAGTTATTTTAAGACGGTGTCTATGCTAGTTTCTACTGTTTATTTAAAAGTTTGCAGCTAATTTAAGGTGTCTTTCTGAGTGATCTACATAAATATCACTTGGTGGTGCTGTTGAGATTTTGCCTTGGATTTTACTATTTAATATACTTTGCTTAAAGTTACAAGTTGGAGTAATTAACCAAACAAATGATATAGATGGGGATTTTTGAGTTGGTCAGCTTCAAATCTCTATCTGTAATTGTCTTTTATAATGTGAGTCTTGTCATGTTAAAATGCTTTCTACAGTAAAGTGGCAGATGAAGATGTTTAATGTGACGTACCAGATATTACATTAGAAGCTCCATATCATACAACCTGAAGCTCAAGTCAAAACGTAGATGACGTAAAGGAGTTTTGAACATAGCAATATATAGATATACTTCTGTGGTTTTGACTCCTTCACAGTACAAATCAGTAAACTGATAAGGCTGTTTGTAAGTTGTCACATGCAAGGAAGTGAAGAAAAAGTAACCAGGCAGGTTGATGCCCCTGTGTGTCCTCAGATTTCCCTCCTTTTCAGATGTATGTAGTGTACGAGTTATGTAATCCTTACGTTACCATCAGGATAAATGAGCAATAATGCATCTAAATAATGGTGTCCTTGTGCTGCTGATAAAGTCACTTTATGTGTGTGGTGTGCAGTTTATTAAAAGTTCCTGAGGACTGCTGTAAGTCCTGTGGATAAGTACTGAACTTTTGTCAGTAATTACATTGATACATAATTCACCTTTTTAACAATAGTGTTATATTATAATGTATGCTCTGGTGAGTAATAAAGTTGATAATTTTTATATGTTTCATTGTGGTTGCAAAGTGGGCTATAGTTATATATAAATGTACAGCTGTGGATCTTTTCTGGTTCCCACAGATTTTTATGGCACGAGTTCCCCTCCCACTGCCTATAGTTTTTTCTCGGTCCCACCCCTAACAAGCCCACGGCAGCCTGTTCACGCAGTCAGTCCACGTGAACCGGCAAAACACAAGGCGAGTTTTCTCAAATCTCCGCGCGCTTTTCCACGTGTTGCTCAAAACCGGTGACATCACAGAACTGATGACTCACGATATCCACGGAGATTGGTCTCACAGTGAAGGAACTCGCGGGAATCCACTCAGAAACCCGTGGTATTTCCACCCACTGTTGTGTAACGTACTGAACTGCCTATAGACTCCTCCGCCTACGGAACACAGTACATGATTACTGGTCTGAAAAACACGTAGGCGCAGCTAATTTTACATTTGCTCACAGTTACTTAATGTGATCTCTCTGTCTGATTTAATTAATGTGAATAATCAAGAGGGTTCTTTTTATGCCCAGAGTTCTCTAATATTTAATATTTTGACATAAAAACACAAAGTAGTCAAATAGTAATTCCCACTTCTTAATATGTTTGATTGGCTGCAGGGGCCAAATTTAACATTGACAAGTGATGCCTTTCCCTTACCTTGCTCTATAAAGTTGAATATATTTGAACTTTAATGAGTTTCAAAAGACATATGCTAGAAAATCAGGTTGCACCAGAGAGGAGTGCACGCCAGGTGTGCCGTACCATAGGAAAGCAATGGTATGGGTGATCGGGGCCTTGGCCAGTTTTTCTGCAGAGAGCTAGACGATCTGAAGGACATAACTCTCATATCTAAGCATTAAGTATGAGGCAATAGCCTGCAGCCAGTTAGCTTAGCGAAGCATGAAGCCTGGAAACAGGTAAACAGCTAGAATGGCTCTGTCCAAGGGTAACAAAGTTCAACTACCAGCGCCTCCAAGCCTCACTAATCAACTACTTTTTCTTATTTGTGTAACAAACACCAAAGTGTAAAAACATTTATTACATTACAAGTACATTTACTCAATTACTGTACTTACATTTTGAGGTACTTGTACTTTTCCTGAGTATTTCCGTATATAATATAACTTTATACTTCACTACATTTTAGAGCCATATTTTTACTCCACTACACGTAGCTGCCAACTTACTATTCAGTTCAACATGATCAATTTTAAAATAATATGCAAAAATTACACATGTTCATAAATTAAATCCTAAAAAGTATATTAAGTCGTTCAAATGAATCCTACATTGACAACAGGAAAATGCTGCTTATGTTAATGCATACAAATCCAATGATATATTTGACATATATATATAACAATCTGAGCATAGTAATTCTGCATAACAACTATTCTTAAGTTTGATACTTTAAGTACATTTTGATGCTGATACTTTTGTACTTTTACTTGAGTATGTTTTGAATGCAGGACTTTTACTTGTCGTGGAGTAATTTCATAGTGTGGAATTAAGTAAGAGATTTGAATACTTCCAGCACTGTCTATATGTCGGACTATTTCTTGGCCTGGAGCGGTGAAACATGAAGCTCATCCTAGTTACCAGCAGGTGTACAGACTGAACTCAGCAGTCACACATTGAACTTAATTCAGGAAGTCCAGTTTGAGTAACAGATTTTGATATCATTTGCAAGCTTTTCAGTCACCAAATATTCTGACACAGTATTATTACATTATAACTGATCACAACAGCAATTATTATCTTTTTCTCTGCAGTCTGAAATACACTGTTTCTATGTCAGTGTGTGCTTGTGTGTGTGTGACTGGCTAGTGCAGCACTTTGCCAGTTTACTGCTTTCTGCTGCAGGAAAAGTCTAGCAGGGTTTACTTTTTTTGCCAGATGACCTGCATTTTTTACGGCCTGTGTTGGCACCCCTGATGGGCCGCCAGCCTGGCCTCATTATAATGAATGAGAGAGCTGCTTTTTTTCATGCAGGGTTCTAGTTGAATGTTAAAGTGCTTTCATTAATATTAAGAGTATTAGATTTTCTGTAAAATATAAATATGTTTATTCCATTCTTCTTAGATTTCACAACAGTCTTTCTTATGACAGTAGTCTTTCTAGTCCAGCTACTGGGATTATTTAAATTAAATACTTGGTTTGTTCCAAAAAAGTATCAGGGAACTTGTGTGCAAAAAGTCAAGTGTTTAAGTTACATATTATTGTGAATAACCATAGTGACAGGTAATTAAGTTGCAAAGAGCAGAACTCTTCATGACCTTTTGCCACTCAGTAAATAGTTAACTAAGTGGCCATGCATAGTCTCTGTGCTTCATTTGGTGCCATTTATCAAATCAAACTTTTCACAGTGCAGACTAAAGGCCTGAATAATGAATAGAGATAATGCAGCTGCCTTTGAGCTGAGAGATAATAAAGTGTCCACTCAGCTGTACAAAAGTAGAGTCAGCCAGCTGCTGCTCGGCAACAAACAGTGCGCTCTCATTGTATCTTTCCAATCTGTATAAACTTCATTAACTTCAGTCACTATGTGCATACCTCCACTGAATATAGCTGTTCTATAGAGTGTGTGTTTCTCTTGTGTCCCATCAGTCTCCTACAAAGGACTCACTGTATACTGTGTGTCCTACAGTTAGAGCTGTTGTTGTTGACGTGCTGGGAACGAGGCTGCTGGGGTTGGGGAGCGTGAGGACCTGTTGCACAGATAAACAAGCCTGGCTGCAACAACAGGAGGCCTGACAGACTTCTGAGTACAATATGTGATCACTGTGGAAACTATAGAGATTTATAGTGTTAAGAAAAATATAAATAATACCTGTGCAATATGAAATTCAGTAGAAAGCATGTGCAGTAATTCAGTCTGTCACACTGTTGTTACACATTTGTATACATATTTATATTGTATTCTATTGTACATACCTCTATCTACTTCAAGTAACTGATACACAATTTTTAATTTTGGGATTAAGTATTCCTTTAACCCATAACAGGCTTAATATATCACTATTTATTAGTCGATTTAAAGATAAGATGCAAGATGGAGAAAATCAGATGCACCCATCTGCTCCAGATTTTACAAAAGCCTAGGACCCTTTTATGAACTAGTCTACCTGGCCTGGAACTGTGAAATTATACCTTAAAATAAACTTTGATGCACTTTTTTTTATATGTATAAGAACAATGTTTTATGTAACATAAGTTTTCTGTTTGGTGTCATATGTGCCCAATCTGTCAGTGTCAGTACCGGTAGTTGCTTTTGGGTTGTTTTTTGTTTTCCTCTGGTATTGCCTATGTTCCTACATGCAAATGTATCTTAATGTAGAGGCATTATCTGTAAACTGAAGAAAATCTATAAATAATTTGTTAAATCAATGTGAAGCTACTTCAGCAGGCTCCAGTTATAACTATAGAAACAGGCTACTTTCCACCACTGCTTACTTGTAACTTGTAAAATATACCCTGTGCAGCTGAAATGGGAGGAGGTCAAAAAAACAACACTACATCCGGGACACTGCACAAATAACCGGTCCTGACTTGCGCACTGAGAGGCAGACAGAGATGCAGTGCTGGATTGTCCTGAGCTGGAATTTCCTCTCCTTCACTCCAGAGCCAAACTCTCACGTGCGCTCGTGTGTTTACCAGGCGATTTTCACGTGTGTGTGCCAGCAGACCCCGCCCCTGCACGGGAGAGGGGCTGATAAAAATTTAGCCCCATGTCCGACGTCTGTGAGAAAACTTGGAGAAATCATCAAGGAGTCGTCTACCCTTCGGTCGCTTGAGCTGCATTTGATTTATTTGATAGGGTGGGCTGAATAGCACCAGTTTGGGGCTGTTGTTTTTTTATACCAACAACAAAAACCAACAAGGAGGCAGAAAAAGAAAGCAGCTTCGTTCAACAGGTTTGAAATAAGGACTTCAGCTGGACTGAACTGGACCACAGTCGACTGATAATGTAAGTAACATAACTCTGATTTGACGCCTTAAAATGTTTTTAAAGCATTTTCTGACACGATTTTGCGTTTTTATAGGCTGTAAGAAACTCTAGCTACATCTGTCTGCGTCTATATAGCTGTTAATATACCACAGTCTACTACAGTTTATGCCCATATATTGTTAATTTATATATTTTCAATCTAATAAATTAGGTGTTTTCATGGCTAATAGCTTCCTATTATCATATGACCTTAAGTTATGTGTTTATTGACAGTCATATGTGTGTATTGACACAGTTTACCACTCCAATCTTAATTTTTAAAAAATCGTCAAAACTCACACAGGCTTCGTGGCATTGTTATTGTAATATGTGTAGGTTGAGGGAGGTCGGTCAAGTTGGTGACAGCCCAGATTGACTGGTTGACACGAGCTCCAGCCTCACGTGGAGCCGTGTAGTAACTGGGCAGGGTCTCTTCTGCCTGGAAGGAGCCGGTGCCTCAGCCGCACATGCA
>CAFUXE010000683.1:431678-454719 GCA_903364295.1 Serranus cabrilla
CCTCTCCTGCTGTGCTTTATCTGGATAATTAGGGTGGGCTGGGACGGGTTTCTCTTGATTGTTCGCTGAAATGGGAATCCTGCCCAGCCCTTCCCGGATGACTATAATGACTTATTATTCCTCTGAGACACAGCTGATTCCTCCCTGTAGCTCTTACAGGAAAGCACCATGGCCACTCAACCCTTATAAATGAAATTTGTTGTATATATATGACTGCTGTGTAAATACACACCAGTCAAAAGCCTTGATTTAATATTAGGAATCATTAATTTAACTTGTTCAGTGAGCCTCAGACTCTCAGACAGGAATGTAACTTTTCCAGCTGGGCTGAGTGTTTATTGAAAGCACCACACTGCCACCCAGTGGTGCCTCTGTGTGCCTGCAGGGATCACAGCCCCTGCTGAGGACTTGCCCTTACATGTCTGTCTCAGATTATGTCCAGGCATGTACCAGTGTCTCACACAGGAGGGCTCAATGAGTCACTGGCTGCTGCAGTACTTATAAAGAGCAGCCCAGTACCACCAGTCTGAGATGCTCTGTAGTTCACACCGAGGACACTTTAACCAGTTAGAGCCATGGTAAGAAAGATTTATACTTTTCAAATTGAAGCAGTAGCCTTAAAATAACTTGTGTTTTATGTTTTGTTGAGTCTGAGGTGGAATTTAAGCATTATTTTTTTAATTTTAGGATTAAATTGTTTTCAAAATTAAGCTTTTTGTTCACTGGGAAGGAATCGGTGCATCTTTTTTCTGAGCAGAATTATATTTTCAAGTGCCTGAACATTGGAGCTGCAGCCATTTATTGGATTTATTTATAAAGCGATATTATGTTTTGTGATGCCTAATCGATTCTCCAAAACATTGTTGATTTTTGATGATAGTTTTTGTGACAGCAGAACCATTATGCTGAGATAAGTGCTGGGATTCTCAGATTTTCTGCATTTTTGGGCGTGTTCTTTGTATCATGGTATATTGAATTGTAACCTATGGATCATGATATAACTGGTGATGTCCAACTAACCCCGTGGTGTTTTCTGTGTTTCCTGCAGTGTAGAGAAATGACTACTCACAAGCGGATCCTGAGCACCCTGGGGAACGGCCCTGCCCGACGAAACCTGTTCGGCCCAGTCGACAGAGAGCAGCTGCAGGCAGAGTACCAGGCCTCTCTGAGGAAAGACCTGGACGAGGCCAGCCGGCGCTGGGGCTTTGACTTCATCTCGGACAAGCCTCTGGAGAGCAGCGATTTCCAGTGGGAGGGCGTCCCGGGGACCAAGGTGCCGCTGCTCTACAGGTCCTGTATGCTCGGTCGGGGACGTGCAGGAGGTCAGAGGGCGGCAGAGGCAGCAGTGAAGCCCAAGGGAGAAGGAAGGGTGGGGTCGGCACAGAAGGGGAAGGAGAACATCCCGTGTTCGCCAGAGAGATACGCATTCAACCTGGAGAACCTGGAGAAAACTCCACAGAAGAGGGAGAACAAGGGGCTGAAGAGGAAGCAGACAAACATTACAGGTACGAGTGTTAATCACGATACAATATATTGATTATTTGGATAACGATACAGTATCAGCTGATACCATAAAGTCTGCCACCATACCATTTGAATTGGGTGTCCTGGGTTTGATATCATGGTCGTGTACAGGGAGTGGCCTGGGGTGGCCAGGCGAACCCTGAAATCTGATTGGCCACCCCAGATGCCACCCACTTATCATGAACTATGATTGGCTGTCTGCCCATTTAGAGGCGGGACTTTTTAATGAAGAACAATTCCTTTGTTTTAACATTATTTTTTTACATTCTTGAAATATAAATATTTACTTTTATAGTTAATTTCTATTTTTTCAAAATAAAGGTGTATCTTAAAGACGATATGTATCTCTATATTTACTTAGCATCTATGATATTTGGGCAATGATCATTAAATCAATACATCAGTCCAGATCGCTGTGTTGTTACTTCCTTAATTTAAGGTACATATTTAGATATTCTAGGTGTGAATTAGCAGAGTTGTGATTTCATGTTGGATTTGCATGAGCTAAATTTCCTGTCCTTTATCCCAACAGATTTCTATCAGGCTAAAAAAAGAGTCGTCTGGATGCCGCACAAATCCGGCGAGTGATTTTCGGTGTCGTTTCCTGCAAAGGTGCCAACTTCCCCAGAGAACCACACAATCAGTACTCGTCTCAGGAACTCGACGCTCTGCACAGACGCTGCACAGTCACTCACCGGGAGGTCCTGGGCCAACAGAAGGGACCTCTGCTACACATCATTTTAATAACTCTAAGGTTAATTAGGGTACTGTATTCACTCTGAGGGGGTTGGTGTTTTTCCCAGTGGTAAGAAGGGGACATTTGAGCAGAGAAGATTAACGGTAATCTCTCGAATCAGTGGATTTATACTCATTTGGATCATGGGGATGCCAAAGTGTTGACTGACATTTCCTACTGTACATTCCACACGGCTGAAAATGAATCTCTGCTCTGCAGAGACTCTGTACCTCTCACAGCATGAAAGTATGATTACTGTATACACTTGAAACTCATGTCATGTCGGCTATAACCATTACAGAGTGGCTGTGAAAAAGCCGTAGAAATTGGTAGAGAATGCATGAAGCCCTTTGGCTCCTTTTGTTCAAATCCACTATTTTTTTTTACAATGTTTTTTTCTGTATGTGAATCATGAGGGCTCGGAGTTATTTGAGTGTTTTATACTTTATATATCCAGACGTACAGTCTGTTTTTTGTACCATCATGTACTCATAGGAATATGCTTGAAGAGTTTTGATATCCTGCACGTGCAGTTGCTTTGCTTTAGATTTTTTTACCAACAGAAGTGCCATCATGTCCTCTTCAGTTTCCTTCTATTTGCTTTATGTCGATTGATTTTCAAAGCAGATCTCCACAAGTGCCCGGACTCTTACATGTGTGCAGCACCACATATTGTATGTACGGAGTGCAGCACCATGTCTTTGAACACTTTTATTTAGGTTAATTTAGATATATATCAGAGATTTATCTATAGAGTTTAATACAGCACTGTTAAGTAGCACAAATAAAAAAAACACTGCAGTATTGCACATACATCTTATAGGGGGTGTATCCAAATCACCCAGCATCAAGTGCCTTCACGGTGTTTGTTTTTCGGTATTTGAAGCTCCATTAAGGACAATCAGAAGAAAGTGTTCTCAAATGTATAACTAACTAAGCTAAGCTAAAGTTCTTTACTCTTTTCTATTTGGACGCATAATGCAATTATAACAGATAATGTGTTATTATCCGCCTCAAAACAAATGTTTTTCTTGACACTTATTTTTGTCTATGTTGGCAAAATCCTGCTGCTACGGTTAATCTGAATTGGTGTCAGACAAGGTCACTGTAATGCTAATCCTTACCAACTGACAGCTTAGAAATGTTTGCCGCTGCAGATGCGAAGCTAAGCAAATAACCGCATTACCCCAAACAATGAATGCACTTCTGTTTGTAGATGCTTGTGCACAGGTCCTACATATTGTTTTATGTTAAAAGCTACAAATGAGAAGATTTATTTATTGTGAGACATTATTATGCCTTGTGTTAATTTAGTTTTTTGTTTAATTATTATGAGAATTCCAAATTCCAATAAAATGTTAAAATATAACTTTTTGTTCATGTTGGATCCTTCTCATGCAAGTTGTGTGTGTGTGTGTGCTGCAGGAGGGTTAGGTCAGATTACTTTAAATGTAACAAACTACTTTTGGATTACTTAGAAAGCAAACTGAATAATCACAACATATTGGAAAATGTGAAAATTTAGCTTCAAAAATTTAAGTTACACAATCATTTTTATCTCATCTCAAAACAGCTACAAAGCAGACAAAATCCATTTATTGCAATGCATACAGTTATTATTATGCAATAATGTAATGCTTATTCTGCACTTACAGTTTGTCAGATGCACTTTTTCACGTATTAATAACATGAAACATTTCATAATTTAAAAATGTCTATTAAGGACATAATACAATTGTAATAAAGTAATCTTTGACCATGTAACTATAATCTAATTGCTTTCTTGTAAACTGGGCTGATTATAGTTACTTATGTTTTGTAATCTGATTCTTTAATCCTGATTACATTTTCTACCAAACCTTTGGCTCAAGTAGGCCTGCTGTGACTTCTGATATTTGAAGTACTTTATGCTGATAATAGACTACTTGTGAGCAGTTACTTTAGATTGAATGCATAACTTTCACTACTGTGCAGGTATTGCTACTTTTACCAGAGTAAAACCTCTGGATATTATCTCCACCGTGTCTGTATTTAATGCCATGACAAAGCTTTTTTTTTTCCTCTTTGAAATGTGTTGCAGGTTTGTTCCTCAGATGGTAATGACAGCTTGTTTACCTTTTGTTTCTAGTGGGCATCCCTCCACAGACAGAGAGATTTTAGTTGAATTGAACTTCAAGCAGCTCTGATGAGCTCAAACAGTCTTCTGTTGTTGTTGTAACGCCACACTTTATGAAGAAGGTAAATTAAGAGAGTGAGTCAGCACTCAGGCAGACTCTGTGTACTTTGGCACCACATCACTGCGGCCCCTCATCAGCGCGCACACCGGGTGCATGTGTTTGTATTGAGGGTTTAGGGGGATGAAGGGCCCGGAGCAGGCCCTGCTGTGCTCCCTCCTCCTCCCCTCTCTATCTCCTCTCTGGCCTCAGCGGCACACAGGCACCTGCGCGCCTGCGCTAAGCTCTCCCATCCCCCCGCCCATTTCCCTCCATCATCTGTCCCTTAGCTCCCACATCCATTATAGGGCAGGACAGCTAGCTTTTGCATTTAGACTGAAAGAGAGAGAGAGAGAGGTAAGAGGGAGGCGGAGGGAGCATATGACACAAAGGAGAGAGAGATCAGAGCATTAGAGGGAGAGGGAGAGAGAGGGAGGCTGCAGATATCGATGGCATTAACAATGGAGCGTTAGGATCAAGGGAGGTGATAGTCAGCCATACAACGGCTGCTGGGGGTAAAGATATTTGAGGAGGGGGGCTCCTCCTCGGTGAGCACAGAGGGAGGAGGAGGAGGGGGCAGGAGGAGGAGGATGGGCCTCGAACACAGACTTGCAATGGCACTGCAAAAATTGGATTAAAGCAGTATGGTAACGTTTCTAATTTAATTTTTTGCTGTGCTGCTTGTGTCTCATCCTCATGTGTTCCTCATCCACGCTTGTTGACATCTTTCGGCCGTCTCTCATGTCACAGTGTGTCCTCCTGCAGTGTGAAGAAGAAGACACGGGCATGCCCCTGTCCTCTTGGGGTTTTTTTTTTTGTTTTTTCAAACCATCTGTCATCTCCATCCTCATCACTGCCTTCTCTCCCGACCCCGAGGAGCCTTTTTTTTTATTATCCATCACCGGATTCATCCCCGTTAGATTATAGAGCATCTGTTCCGTGTTGTTTTTTTGTTGTCTTGTTTTCACCCATATTTACCGCCGGACGCTGCACCCCTCCTCCTCCTCCTCTTCATGTGGACCATTGCTTAGCTGCTGCAGGAGCATTTCACTTTCTGTGACAAGATCATGAAATTATTAACCGCCAGGGACTGCAGTCATCTGTTTTCCTCTCTCCATTACAATGTGATTGTAACCTACTTTGCCTTCATAAAAAAAACACTGCCTGCCTCGCTTCGCTCCGGCTGATTTATAATAGCACGAGGAGCTTGTGTGTCACGCAAATAAAATACAAATAAATCCTTTGCACCGTCCCGTCTGCAGAAATTAGAGCAGCGCCATGAGATGTTTGGTGTCACTGTCTACTGGGCTCGTGTTTGCAGGGTTGATTACACTGTTTTGATGTCAGGCAGAGGGTCATTAACAAGCCCACCATCTGCCAACGTACACATATAGATATGATCCACACCGGGGGATTCCCTCGTGGATCAATCACATGGAATGATCCAGAACACGTTGATGTTTACATACAGGATACAGAGCAGTGACACTCAAAGTGCGGCTGTCCCATTCAAATTCAATATTTTTATTATTATATATTATGTTTATTTCATACATATTGTTTAAGGTTTTTGAAATGTATATTTTTTTAAATAACCAGAATCTGCTTTTTATAGCGTAAGAGTGAAACACTGTCTCTTATATGTGCATATTTATCTTCTTTAAAGCACTTTAAATTATATGTGAAAAGAAAATAAGGCCTGTCAAATAATCTTAAAGGACACACATGAAGGATCCTCAGTATATTCTTTATCTTGTAAGGGGTCTTTGGCTCCGATATAGAGCATTTTTAATAGACACCCGCTTACAATTCATCATCATCTTCATAACTGCCACCATCCTGGTTTTCATAAGGGTGCTGGAAATCTTGAAAACAGATCTGGTGTTTTCAAGGTGTGAAAGATGCTTGGATTTTTTTAATGTAATTGTTTGATTCTGCTTATAATTGAGGTTCTGTAGTCTACTGTCAAACAGGTGACACATTTTTAAAAAAACTTGCTGTGTCAAAACAGTATTGGCTGTTTAAAGGTCCCATATTATGCAAAACTTTTTTTTAAACATGTCCAATGGGTCTCTAGGTTATGAACTTTTTTTTTTCTCAAAAAACTGTTTGAGCTGCTGTCATTGGCTGCCTGGTCGCTAGGGTTACGGAGGCGTTCCGAATATGACTGAAACAAATAGCAACATGGCTGGCATGTCAGGAGCAATCTGAGCGGTATGAAATATACTTCAACCATGACACAACCTGCACATAGCTTTTATTGAACTGTGAATAGTGGCTCAATTAAGAATTTATTCCGTAGCTACAGTGGCTAAAGCAGGTGCTAGCAACAACAGCGGGCTATGAGGCTATGCTACTGCTAACTGCACTGCTAACACTAGCAGCGGTAGCTAACTGTACAGACTTTGGCTTCTTCATATTAGCGGGTTGAGGCCCTGGGAGCAGAGGGGGGCATAACTTTGGGTGGGACCTTCCCTGTGACGTCCCAAGGAGCTCCTAGCTAGAACGGACTGTAGGAGGATGAAAAAGAGAAGATGCTGACAAAGCTCAACAATGTAGAGGCTGCATTTTTTCCATCCTCTCAGGTTTGGTTGGCTGAAGGATGGCTAAAGAATATATGTAATACTAACGTTTTTCATAATATGGGACCTTTAAAGCACAATAAGATCTAATTTAATGTGAGGAAGAAATGGAATAATCGGCATATTTTGTGAATAAATATGTAATTTGCGACAGCTGTAAGGTGCTGAAAAGCTTAAAATGCTTGAATTTGACTTCAGATTACCTTTGTGTTCCTCATATATATCTGATGCACGTGTTTTAAAGTAACTTGTTTGGGTTGAATGTCTGAGGCTGAGCAGAGCAGGAAGCAGACTAATTATGTATCATCTAATTAATGCATGATGGCCTTTCTGTGTACTCTGATGCCTCCGCCAAATCAATTACAGGCACAACTGACGGATTAGCAGATATTTATTTAAAGAGTCTGTGATTCCCTGATCATTTCTGAGAGGGTTCCTCCGACAAACTCTGTAATTTGGCGACAATTATAGAGAAAATAGGTACAAAAGCCATGCTGTGCCTATCACTTATAATAATCTTCCTTTGTACTTTTACTTGAGTAGATTTCAATACCTGTGCTGATCATTCTACCTGAGTAAAGTCAGCAGTTCCTCATCTGTAGTACCCGTAATACTCTCCACTCCTGATCACTTCCCCCTGCCCTCTCGTCCCCTCAGCTGGACAAGAGCGAGGTGGCAACTCTAGGCCTACCCTCCACCACCAGCCATGGAGGCTCTGACAGTAACATCAGCGCGGACGGCGGGGCAGCAGCAGCAGCAGCGTCTGGGGTCATGGCCTGTGGAGGTGCAGAGGGTTTCAGTGTCGGCGAGCCGCAGCGGACTCGTGTTGCTTTGGAGCATCTGCAGCAGAAGATCCTGAAGGTCACCGAGCAGATCCGCGTGGAGCAGGAGGCCCGCGACGACAACGTTGCAGAGTACCTGAAGTTGGCCCACAACGCAGACAAACAGCAGGCGTCCAGGATCAAGCAGGTGTTTGAGAAGAAAAATCAGAAGTCAGCACAGACCATCGCACACTTGCACAAAAAACTAGAGCACTATCACAAGAAGTTAAAGGAGATAGAACAGGTAGGTGAGCAACTGTGCACGAACATGTGATTTCTGTGTGTGCAGCTGTTTTTGTAGGCTGCTTGAATAATTATCTTGTGGCTGACTCAAACAAGTGTTGAACTATCTTTGTGAGGACAGCTGTGTCCAAATATAGACTGACGATTCTCATCTCCTAAACCAATGCATCATCCTGTGTCTCACCTAATTCTCTACAGGGCCTGCTTTCCTCATCTATCTTCCTACAGTTCTCTCCCTTAACCTAATCTTTCCCACCTTTGAGATCCTCCACTTCTCTGCTTCCTCATTTCTCTTCCCTCTCTACAGAATGGACCGGCCCGGCAGCCTAAGGATGTCCTGCGGGACATGCAGCAGGGATTAAAGGACGTTGGGGCCAACGTTCGTGCTGGGATAAGTGGTTTTGGAGGTGGAGTAGTTGAAGGGGTCAAAGGTGGAGTATCGGCCCTCACTCACACAGCCGTGGTCTCCAAGCCGAGAGAGTTCGCCAGTCTCATTAGGAACAAGTTCGGCAGTGCAGATAACATCGCTCACTTAAAAGACTCACTCGAGGACGGAGTCGGGGGCCACTCTGAGGACACCCCGACCCCTCGTGCACTGAGTGGAAGCGCCACTCTGGTCTCTAGCCCAAAGTACGGCAGCGACGACGAGTGCTCCAGCGCCACGTCCGGCTCCGGAGCAGGCAGTAATTCTGGTGGTGCAGGGGGAGGAGGGGGACTGTTAGGACCAACCATGGGGAGCCCCAGACTGGACGGGCACCACCACCACCACCATCACATGCACAGCTCCTGGGACTCTCTGCTTGAGGGCCTGCAGGAGATCAAAGCCAGCCAGGCGCACATGGAGGACGCCATCGAGGACATGAAGGGTCAGCTGCAGAGTGACTACTCCTACATGACACAGTGCCTGCAAGAAGAGAGATATAGGTACACATTAAAAACAGTCAGTCACACTTATGAACCCTGAAGTATTCAGTACAGTCCTTACAATGTAGGAA
Organism: Serranus cabrilla; assembly: GCA_903364295.1. Classification (NCBI taxonomy): domain Eukaryota; kingdom Metazoa; phylum Chordata; class Actinopteri; order Perciformes; family Serranidae; genus Serranus; species Serranus cabrilla. The sequence continues at coordinate 440,793 of CAFUXE010000683.1, forward strand.
ACCCTTTAAACCATAGATCTTTGTTCTTGTCAAAACATCCAACGAAAAGACCAAAACCAACCACATATCTATCAGTACTTCCATACATGACTTTTAACCCCAACACGTTTGTTCATACTACAAATATAAATCTTAAAAAGAGTCACTCTTTTATTTGAAAAATTAATAAATCCTTTCACACTTGGGCACTGTGGATTTTAGCAAATCATACTCAAACATGAGTGACTTTGTTGGGGTCTTCATAATGAAAGAACATGTCTGTGGTGTGTGTTAATAGTTTTTGGTCAACAATGAGCTATAATGATCTGTATCAGGCTTTGACCCAGAGACAGAGTCAATACCTTACCTTGGAGACTATTTAAAAGTTATAATTTTTTCATCTTTTGTATTATTTTGAGCGACCTTACGTGTGTGTTTTGTATCGTACATCCAGGTATGAGCGACTTGAGGAACAGCTGAATGATTTAACAGAGCTGCACCAGAATGAGATGACGAACCTTAAACAGGAACTCGCCAGCATGGAGGAAAAAGTCGCCTACCAGTCGTACGAGAGAGCAAGAGACATTCAGGTGACTAGTTAATAATCATCCACCTGTTTCTATGCACATTTTGCATGTTTTGGTAAAGCCAAACATTTGAGAATATCCTGTAACAAAGTTCAAGAAGTTTTTTAGAGCTCTTAATCGAAAACAAAAAAAATCCCACCGTGGTTGTTCTGTGTGTTCATGCAGGAGGCGGTGGAGTCGTGCCTGACCCGCATCACTAAGCTGGAGCTGCAGCAGCAACAGCAGCAGGTCGTCCAGTTGGAGGGAGTGGAGAACGCCAACGCTCGAGCTCTGCTGGGAAAACTCATCAACGTCATCCTGGCGCTCATGGCCGTGCTGCTGGTCTTCGTCTCCACCTTGGCCAACTTCATCACCCCGCTGATGAAGACCCGAGCCCGGGTGGCCGCCACGGTCCTGCTGGCCCTGCTGCTGTTCATCATGTGGAAGCAGTGGGACTTTGTGGAGACGTGGCTGCTGCCAAGCTGAGTTACAAACACGTTCACCACCACTGAAGGATTCAGAAATAGAACGAGGACCGCTGTACGTGTTGGAGCATCCGAGGACAAAATGTGGCACTTTTTAGAGGAGGAGTGGAAAAGATCCGGCCTGCAGAGTGTGTTTAGACGTGTTTACAGTGAAAAAGAACAGAAATTCTCTGCTTGCCAAGCGACAAAAGACATCATCTCATCTCACCCGAATCTACTGGTGTTGATGACCAATCATCCACTGCATTGCTGTCACCAAAAACTGAGTTTCTTGCAAGAAATCTTTGGATCGTCTTTTTCTAATTATTTATGATACGTGAATTACAAAGACTAGAGCAACGTAATGACTTTTAAATGCTGATCACATTCGCCGTAACCTTCATGTTGAAGCTATAGAATATTTGAGAGAGGAAAGGGTTTTTTTCATGAATGTTATGTGCTCATGCATGTCCTCATTATGTGCACTAAGATGCATCTAGCTGGCATGAGTTAACATTTCATTAATGACGAAATCAGTCTTCTATAACTGCCGTTTTGTTGTCAGAAATACAGTGCAGATATGTAGTATCTCAACTCGGTGTCACTCCTGGTTCGTTTCACATCCCGTTCTGGTGCTTTAAGACGCATTTCTCTCTTTCTGTCTTTTTCTTGAAGTCGAATGAACTGTTTAAAAAGAAACGCTGATACCTGCGATAAATTCACCTTAATAATTCAAGGATGTAAAATCTGTTCAGTCCATAAATGCTTTTATTTCATAACCACTATTGTAGAACTGCTACTATCCACAGTGTCAAATTAACTGGCATGTCAAGTTGTATAAAAGTTTATATCCAGTTTGCAAAAAATAATATTTGCTGTTTTATTAAACAATGTAAGAAATAAATTATTTCATATATGAGGCTGACCATGAATATATCTTATCCTCTTTTGCAGACTGAACTCATTGACTGAAATGTTCTTCCATCAGATATGATTAAGATGTAGAAATAATGGTACAACCTTCTAATTAGGCATCTGTAACTAATGGCTTTATTAATAGATAAAAAAAATTCTAAGGCTATATAGAAAATATACATCTGTTTTAAGCCTTTATCATTTTTGGTTGCCAAATTGTGAAAAAAAAACTTTGACTGATTATAAACTACAGCAACTAACTTGTGAAAATTTTCTCGACCCAAATCTATAAAAGTTACAATTTAAGCATTTTTAAATGCATTAAAACAACCTGGCAACCAAACATTGTGGTTTATGTTACAGTTCCCAGATTTGTATGACCTGATTTGTTAATGAAAACATTTATTTGAGACCAGTTCGCAATTAAGAAGATAAATAATCTTCAGAGATTATTTACTTTTAATGCCCTCCCATCAGATGCATCTTTGGACCAGATTACATTGATTCTACTGCAGGTTTCAAATCTTAAAGAAAGCATTAGAGCTGTGTATCCATCTGCTGATCCTGTGGATTATTCCAGTTCCACTTTATTGCATCCGTTTCATGTACAATGCTAAATTTGCGACACATTTATTTTTATCAACTGATTAAGTATTTATACTTTAATTCTGTTGGCATAAATGTTTCAGAAGTGAGTGCGGCTACAACCTGAATGAATCCTCCTACACCTTTAAACTGACTTCACAAATGACCACCAATCTAAAATGAATAGAACCCATGAAAACTAATCAGATTTGTTTTGTCTTTTTAATAATTACCATCAGGCAAAACCCATATGACCATTACATTTATGACAGGTATTCTTACAGTACAAGACAGAACTCAAGGGGATCAGAGCCGGTGGCATGGCCACACCTGACCGCTAAAAAGTAAGACATTCATCGTCATTAGATTGTTCCAACTTTTACATAGAGTTCACAAATGTATTTTGCGTTTGACTCGTATCAAACACAAGTTTTTCTTGATTACCTAGCAAATTCTAAAGACCTTGATAGAAACAGCAGAGTAGAAAAAAACATTGTATAACAAGCAGAAGAATTCCTGATTTTACCTTAATTTCCTGTCAAGATGCATGATGTACAATATATTGCTTTCAGGTGCTCAACTCAAAATGGGTACCCCAACACATTCTTCTTTATCGCAGTCTGCCCTTTCATTCGTTTCTCCGTCTCCTGCATTTACAGGTGCAGCGTCTCCGACCCGGGCTCAGACTAATCTATAACCGTTACACCACAGGGGGAGCTGCCATTTAAACAAGATACTGGAGCTAAAAGATGAACAATCACAAAGATAGGACCAACAATAGTAGCCCCTCCTCAAAAGTGCAGCTTTCCATCACTCATCGTCAATCAAGTGTTTTCATGGAAGTGAAACAAATAAAAAGACTACAAAATAAACTAAAACAAAAATCTACTCCTGTTCACTGAGAGCGCAGGCCGAACGCCTCGAGCCTAAGACACAGTATCCAGTCACAGCAGTACAGTTGAGGAGAGGACAGGATGAAGTACAGACGACACAGGGATGAGTATTCAAAGTTTCCATAACTGACATTTCACGAGAATTAAAAAAGCTGAACAGGAGGCGACACAGAGCCTGGACTTCAGATTCATTTCAACAAAGCGGAACGACACAATGATGTTACGCGACGTACCTCTTGTAATATTTAGTGCACTGGCTACCAAATGCACAGTTATATATAACAAGGCGCATTAATAGGGCTGTACCAAATGTCTTTTTCTTTTTACATTTAAGGCTATATCTATTGAGGTTTTACAGTAAATCATCTCATCATCACAAATATAAATCTATTTTTTAATTGATTTTTTCTCTGGATCAAACCGCCCTACTTTTAATAAAGTGATTCATCAACCACTTTCTTTAATGAATACACAACTTAGTATAATAGCATTAGAGCTGAAATTGATTTTTGTTATTGTGGTCATATAAATGTAATTCATGGTGATGTTGCTTTGTCCCGATAATATGAATGCATGCCTCCCTTTATGTGTGTCAAGCAAGACAGAAAACTGCCTTTTTGACTGCAGATTGAGTGACTACACACCAACAGATAAGGCTCAAAGCAGAATATTTCGTTTTTTTACCAAAGTTGTTTTCGGCTCCGGCCCCATGGCAGCGATACAGGCAGGGATGTTTACTGTGCTGTGATTGGCCACCGCAGTGTGACATCAGGCTGCATTTCCCTTTAAACTGGTCAGGTTCAAATTTTCTGGCCTGGAAAGAAAGCAGCAGCCAGCAGCAGCCCAGATGCACTAAGCCCACTCAGATGAAAAGGATTACTGGCATTTTCGCCACAGCACCAGATCTCATGAGAATGTGGCCTAATATTAATATTATTAGAATAGCATAGTATATTAGTACGTTTTAGGTGCAGAAATAATAATAAAAATGCCTGGTAACATTAAGTTGTTGATTTGAACTTGTTATGAATGGAGCTTCAAATATTCGGTTCAGCCCTACAAATGACCAACATCACTGTGATATAAATGCTCTGAAATCCAGAATCTGTGTTGCCTTTGAATGTAAAATGCTGTTTCAGGAGAGTGCCTGGTTGGTTCCAGACTCAACAGACATGAGTCTGATTGTTTTAAAAAACACGGACAACACTACTCGGTGTTCAGCAGGACAGAGTCGGACCTGCTCCCACAGTCTTCAGGCCGTTAACCGATATGCTGGTCCCACAGGCTGAGACACCTGTGGCCTCATTTATGAAAAGGTTTCTGATTTCTTTATTCATTTAAAAAATAATCATCATAATCCAAAACCTCCCACTGTTACAATTGAGTTATTTTACTTTAATGTGCCTTGGCATCATTACAGTGTGTGCACCATTATGATCGTGTTTCTCATCAGGATTAAGCGCCTAAAATTTTCATCTTGACTCATGATTGTGGCTGTCCTACTGCCCCCATTGCTGTCTTTTTTTAGTAAATCATTTCAAAGTGATTGTTGAATGACATCTTGGGAAGACATCATAGAACGTTTTCATAAATGCAGCCTATAGTTGCCACGTACAGGTCGACATCACAGCGAGAGGTACCTAGGCAGACCTCTGGGTATAGAAGAGAATATAGGCCTGAGTGTTGCACACTTCCTCCACACTGCAGACCTTCATCTCAGAGTCATTACAGTGGACCCAGAAACCTGAAGAGACAAACACAAAAACAGGTTAACGACAGACCAACAGGGCTTCGTAGGCTGATCTGAGTCAAGTCCGCTCTCTTCCTCACCTCCTTCTGTATTGTAGCAGTATGCGGTGTAGTGCCCTGAGCCGAAGCCTTTACCATGATGCATAACAACAGCAGACAGATCGTAGGTGTAGCCTCCTCTGTGGACAGAGTGACCTGAGCCTGTGCAGCAGTATGGTTTGATGTTCAGAACCTGGTCAAAGGCCACATGGACGCCGATTTTCTCCCTATGGTTCCGCCCCGACCATCTGCCATACAACAGGGACTGGTTAGTCTCACAAGGACATGCATGCTCAAAGTCAAACTCAGGCACTTTTCAAGCATTTTCAAGGTGCATTTTAAAGCTTTTCCAGCACCTTACAGCTACGGTTAATTACATATTTAGATGCAGCACATACAGTTTATACAGTATACTAATTATTTCACTTCTTCATCACAATAAATTAGACAACAACAACAACCAAAATGTTGTTCCAGGCTGGCTTTTTAAACATTGAAAATACCACATTACAATTTCAGTGTTTAAGGCTTTTCAGCACCAGTAGGAATCCTGATTTAAGCACTCTGATCACAGCAAAAACAACAATAAATAACACTGGATTTTTTAATGAATTTGCAGTGACCGTAATAAGAAAATCAGCCTGCAGAGAAACTCACCTGAAGCGCTTGAGGTGCAGCCGTAGAACCTGAGGTAAACGGTAGATCAGAAGCTGCTTACGTGCCTCTGACAGAGCTATGGGTTTGTGGGATGACTTCCGTCTTCTTTCTGAAAAACCATGAAACAACAAGAAGGTTAATTAAACCCCAAATCAATTCATTTGCATACTACTGATATGAGGTTTGGTTTAAGTACAAAGGTGGCATATTTCCTTACAATATATCTGGCTTTGTGAACAGACACACATTTTGTGTAGCTTGTATAAAGGCTACCAGCCTAGTTTTCAAGTCACTGCCTCCTCCAAGGCTGTCAACAGAGTCTCACTCCTCACTCCTCCAGCGAGTCGCTGCTCGCTCACCCAGAGTGTGTGCAGGCCCGGTGCTGGAGGCGCTGCCTCTCAGTCCAAAAGTAATTATTTCTTCAACAGTAACAACTATTTTGTATATTTATTTATGTAAAAGGTTTTTTTTAGTTGTATAAAATTTCCCTGGGGAACTGCTGTCCTCTGAACTCAGTTCTAATTTCCTTATGTGGTGGAACATTTTGCATGAATAAATGGAACACAGCATTATCAAATGAGCTGTTTGTCAGACAAGGATTTGTTTAGAAACGCAAGGCTGAATAAGACGATGAGATTATTAGAATATATTTAACATACATTCATTGACCACTTCATTAAGTACACTTGTGCAATCTAATATGACCCAATACAGCAGGTCTGCCATAAATGATACCTTTATAAAGATAATAATGATAGACACTGTCAGAGAAGTATTTATTTAACTACATGTTTATGACTGAAGTTGTAGTTTGCAGTGGTGTTGAACAGGACTGCATCAAACATTGTACTAACTGTTGCAGTGGTTGCAGGCATAGATCCTGCCTTCCAGAGCCTCCATTTCAGTAAACTTGGACAGCATCTCAGTGAGGGTGCAGCTGCGCTGGTAAGCTGTAGAGCCTGAGCCTTTGTCTACGCTGTGGTATCGCTCCGGAAACTCCAAAGACAAATCCCAGAACGGCTCAACTGTGTTAGACTTGTGCTTGCAGGACAGACACGTCACCTAAAAACACACAGCAAAGAGAGAGGAAAAACAGGTGAGGACTCCAGTGGCAACAAGTGGTGATGTTTGATGATAACACCAAGTCTTAGTCTTAATTTTAGAAATCAAGTGGATCTGTTAAGACAACACAATGAGATTTTTTAAAAAGCATTACAACATATTTGAGTATTGAACTGTCTTTAAAAAGTGAAGCTGATTATTGTTGTAAGGACCGAGAAAGAATATTTAAAATATTATTGTATGTCTCCATGGAACACATTGCTTGTGAATCACAATGCCATAGGTTTGGGATGCGAAACCCTAAAAGACTCTTAAGTGATATTCAATAAAAACAACAGTTCTTTTGCCTAAAATCACACATTTATAAAGGAATCATTATTGTGTATTCTCTAAAAATGACTTTTCCTCACTTTGTTTATATATCATATGTGGTGTCTCACCTGGCTGAGTAGCTGCCCATGAAAGATGGTGTTGAGAACTTTTAGCACTTGCTTGGACAGTTTCCTCTTTGTGATGGGGATAACTATCCTGCGTTTGGACCCCTCTGTGTCCAGCTCCTGCTGCACCTTGTCCAGCAGCTCACACAGGAACTCCTGGGCGTCCTGCTGGTCATATCCACGGAAAGCTGGAATGAGGTTCCACACGGAGTGCAGCATGGCAAATGGTGACACTAAAGTCCAGCGGCCTGACCACATGACCCTGAAAAGTGTATGTAACTCATGGCACAGAGACATCTGCTGGCGGGTGGAGCAGCGAGGCTCCTTGGGCTGGACCAGTTCCGAAGCCGTTGGGGTAGGCGGGGTGCTCTCCTCTTTGCCCACGGGCAAATTCCAATTGCCTGCCTTCCCCATGCGTCCAAGAGGGCACCCTGACAGTGCGGTGTTAGCACTGCTGACTACGCCTCCTGTCACGCCCTTCATCTCCTGGGAGTGATTGGTCTTGGCCAGCAGCTCCTCAGTCTCACACAGGTCCAAAGTGAGAAAACACTCCCTGAATTTCTGCAGGTGGCTCAGCACTTGCAATATTGAGTTCATGTAGCATGTGTTCCCCAAATTGCGCAGACCAGTGACACCTGGAGCGAGTCTCCGGCGGGTTACCGCGTGTGTGGAGTAATACCTCCTCAGTTTAGCAGCTCTACCATTCTGAGGAGCCTTTCGGGACAGGGTTAGAAGGGAAGGCTTCTTGGGAGGAGGTGGAGGTAGGCGTTCTGGAGGGTCGCGAAATTTGCGAGGTATGAGTGTGATGGTTGAACGTGGCGCCTGAGTAAGAAGCCTAGCACTCTTTCTGGGAGGGACATTGCCAAGCTCTTCCATGAGTCTCCTTTTTACCTCTTTTTTTTGTCTTTTCGCTTCCTCAAGTTTCTCCTTACGCTGATTCTGCAGCTCCTGGTGTTTACCGATCCACATCTGAAACATCTTCCCTAATAGTGCTTTTCTCCTGTGACGCGAGGCGAGCTGCATGGCGGGCTGCGGCCCACCTTCCCCAACCCAGGAGGCGCACTCTGCCCCAGTCGAGGAGCGTAGCGAGCGTCTGCCTGGGCTGCGGACAGTCGAGAGCGCCCCTCTGAGGAGTTTGAGGTCTCCCTCTGCGTTATCATTGAGTACATAGTCTCCACAGGCGAAACAGAACACATCCAGCTCACGCACCTCCATAGCCAGTGGGTGGTGGGACTCCTGAAAGTGTTTGAGTGAGTGCTCCTCCATGAAACGTCCACAGGCCACGTGGGAGCACTTGAGGCAGGCCCACACGGAATCGGTGGTGCTGCAGTCCACACACTGCCATTTTTGCGGATTGAGGATGGAATGGTCATGGCCGAGACGAAGGCGTCCCACGTGCTTACAACGATCCATCTCTCCCGATACACATGTGGCCTCAGTGATAGGACACACGTCCTGGAACCAAGCAGCACCTCATTCTGATTTACAGAGGAAAAAAATAGATAAAGATCTGACCTTTGTCAGAGGACTGATAAACACGTCCAGTCTAAAATATTCAAATTAATGAGCATACACACTCTGGACTGCTCATGAACTGAAAGAATAAAAAGGTTCACTTACTGTAAAAGTCGTTGGCTTGTTCAGGTTTGGGACAAAACATCTGCAGACAAGTCAAAAACAACGTTCAGTGAGATTCCCCATGATAATCACCAACAACACCAACAGGAACATTCTGAGAAAAGAGATACAATTAAATAAATAATGCATAGACTCTGGTTAATTACACCAAGACTTTCTTTTACTAACAGATTTTCAAATAAATAATAAAACAATGAACCAAATCTAAAAACATTGATATCTACAAAATAACAACTTATTCACAATACAAATAAGGCATTTGCTAAGAAATAAATATCCATCATCATTATCTCACTAGTATGGGATAACATTAAAAATCATTTACATAATGAAAACAGAATTGTTTAAGTTTACAACATCTACAATGTAGATGATCTAATCTGAATTTGTCAGAAATTTCTATTTTGCAAATCATCTGCACAACACGGTCACAGTATGACTGTGATTTGTGGTGACATGCAAAACAAGATGAACACTATGTGTAAAACCACTTGATGAATGTGAGACCTGGAAAAGATGGTTTCATACAATACTTTTCTTTCTTTTACGTGCTTCAGGGTTTTTTAGAGGTTTTTCCCTGGCCTTAGAGAAAGCTTGAGCTGCGTAGTACAACACTGATGTTGTAGGCCTTTAATGCCTGTTGAATAATGTATGTAATAGTGGGCTATATAAATAAACTTGACCTGACATTACCTAGGCTTAGTTGTAAAGATCACTGGCAACCTCTGGAGTTAAAATAAAACAATATAGCTGGAATGGTGAGAATACTGAATATTTGTTATTTGTGCTGGTAATGATTAACTCTGATGTTAATTAGAAACATGCCCCTCTCATTGAAACACAATAGATGGTGCCTATTCCCATACAGACCATATTTAAATTTCTTAAACGGCCAAACCTACAGGCAGAAATGTTGACATGAGGCAGAATGGCTGTCTGTCCATTTAAATTATGTGGTTAATCCATGTAATTGTCTACCTCACCGGTGCCAGCGCTGTGCCACACCATTTTTTTTATTGCATTTCTCTTTGTGTAAAATCATCCGCTACTTTTTTAAACTACAGTTGCGACAAACATGACACTATTAACTTGCAAATCGGTGCAACTGGTTTCTAGTTGTCTGCATACCCAAATCGTGCTAAGTTGTGTTGTGCTATTGACGCTGCGCTATTTGAAGTGTCTATTAACGCATGTGACGCTGATATTCACAAATGTTACAATATCCAAACTGTATCTGTCCGTTTTTAAAGCCCGTCTCCTGAATCAGACTGGCTGTGCTGTTAACGCCATTGCTAAGCTACCCCACTATCACCATGTTCAGCCAGAACAAAGAGCAGTCAGAGAGCCACTCTCCAGGAACATCCAACAACTTTGTTGGTCTGAGGCAGCTCAGCAAGCCATAAGTTAGCTAACGCCGCTAGCCGCTAGCTTCGGCAGCTCTGAACAGTGTTAGCGCTGCTTAGCATTTTGCCGTCTGATCTAATAAATACACTTTGTTAAACACAGATGATACGCTTGGCTCCAAGCAGCTAACAATTATGTTATTAGCCTGGCACTGTAGCTGCTGTTAGCTACACGGCTAACGCTGAGGACAATCGAAGTTAACCTAACGGCTGTTGTTGGTCGCTAACGTTAACTAAGTATTAACAGTCAACGGCTTAGCTCGATAGCGAACTGCGCCGTTAACCGTTTAAAAACTCCCCGGTGACTTTCATCACAGAAAGCCGGGTACACTAACACCGGGCCTCAGCCATGATCGTTACTACATTTGTAACATCTGATAACGGAAAAGCTGGGTAACGTTACCATCGCCAACATCCATCCATCCGGTACACTCAGAGCTGGTTGTTGTCCTCCTCACAGATTGAACAACCCAACTCCCGATCCGAGCCCAGACCCTGCTGCTCTCATTGGACTGGGACTCAGCGGCAGCCCGGCTCTCATTGGCGGAATGGCTGAACAACAGGCAGCAGGATGGACCGTCCGTCTCCGTCCGTCCACCCACCGAGGCCACATGGAACAATAACCGAGCAGACTAGACCGCACACCGGGCACAGAGGACAACTGCCCCTGAGCCCCGATGTCCCCGAGAGCCCCGTGTCCGCCATGTGTCAGCTGGTTTGTGGTAATCTGATAAAATGCATTAGAGGATGTGTAGCTTTTAAGCACAGTATAAGCCGAATCTGTCTTTTGGAGGGGACTTGATTGAAAATCTAGACCTGGGGCCTCTCGCCGCAAATGATTCAATGATGCAAGTTAACAGAATGAAATCTTATTCATACAGTCTGTAAGTGAAACTCGTGTCAGGTTGTAATCCAGCACAAGGCCACTGTTTGTAAAAATATGCACTGGGTGTGGAAAGTTCTCAGACTAATCTTTTCCCACAATCTGTTGTAGCTCTTTATTACAGGCTGATTTTAATACCATATTCTGACATTATTAAAACACATTTTTGAACGTTTGCAGATGTAATTTAAGATCAGTTGTTCAGTTATTTTAAAAATCATTATTAAGGTCCTCTTATGTGTGTTTCTGCAAACTGTTAATTAATTTATACTTCCCAGCAAACTATCCCAGGTCCAGGTCATTTTAATTCAGTTGAAGTACCATCAAGACAATAAACATACTTTATCAGCAGAGTTGGAAATTACTTGTTAATTTTTTCAGATTACTAATTTGTTATTTGGGTTGTAAGTGAAACAAATCAAGCATTTGCACCATTTGCATATGTTACCAGCATTTAGCTAGAGGCTAGTGTTTGTTACTTATTAGTCTTATTATTATGCATTAATATGAAAGCAGCATTTTGAAGAGCCTGCACATCCATGGTTCATCCCCATAGATGTTTTAATTTATTTTGCCTAATTAGTTAAATACTCAGGACTATGACTATGACACTAGGCTGAAACCTACTGGTATTTTCATTATGGATTAATCTGCTAATTATTTCCTAGAATAATCAATGGGTCAATAAAATGTCAGAAAATAGTAAAGCAAATAAAGAGTGTTTTAATGGAAAACTACTTGGTTTTCAAAATAGTTGATTATTTTTCTGTCCATCAACTAAATAATTTGTCAATTAATCATTGGACACCTAAGTAGACCTGAGCAACTGTGAGTGTTAATAGTAAAACCTGTGTGATGTGCATGCTGATCAGTCTAGCTTGATTGAGTATTTAAACTGAGCAGAGACCTCCTTTATGTTAGCTATATTCTATTTCTATGAGTCCAAATCTCCACCATGAAAAAGTCTGTTTAAGATACACTATCATTAAAACTGAGATCCGCAGGTCTCTGCACAGATGCCCTTATGCGTACTTCAATAAGGTTTTTCCTGTTCAATACTTCAATACTAAACCAATAGAAAAACAATCAATAATGTTAACTGTCAACTAAAATGTCTCTCTAGGGGAAGCTACAATCCCACCAAGAGGATACTTAGAGCATGTCTTTCATCATGGTAGAATTGGTCAGAAACAAAGATTATAGCCTCTGTTCTCCATCAAGTCTCTTTAATACAAGTTGCTTTCATCAAATAGAAAAGTGTGATGCAGTGTTAAGCACCAGAAATGGAAGTAAAATAACCCAAGCTTTGATAAATGCCCGGATAACATGCTGATCCACAGGACCAGAATTAAAGCAACATCAATACAAACATGAAAAAATATAGTTCTCTCCATTTCCTCTGACAACTCAACGCACGTTACTTCCTGGGATTTGCTGTTTACGAAGTTTGTTGAATAATTCTAGGTACTGAGTCATGGTGTCGACACAGTCTGACGGTGCAAAGAGTCCTTCAGGTTTGGCAGCAAACACAGACGGCAGTTCGGGGACGCTAGTACCAAGAAAGGACTGCATGAATTCCTTTGTGAGATTCCAGCAGTCCCCTGGAACCACACATGGACAGTACTCCACCTGAGGAAACACACAGAGAGTTAATGCAGCGGCAGCAGGATAATGTCATGTTTCCACTCTTATAATGTCCGTTTAACTACATACCTCTACTGATATCCCTCTGGCACTGGAGCTCATTGTCACGGTACCAACTTTTATCAGAAAGTCACAGCAGCGGTATCGAGAACCACGACACTCCACCTTGTGACCCTTCGCATTTTGGAAGTGACTTTTCAGCTTCACCATCAGAACATCAAAGTTTGCGTCGGCTATCAGGCAGGGTCCGCCTTCAAACAGACCCATGCAGCTCAGCGGAGTTTCAGAGTTGTGCATCACGTATAAGAGCTTAGTGGGCTGACCTGCAACATACGGGCAACATTTTCACTAGTTAATTCACTCAACTTCTGTACTTTCATTCACAGTTTTGAAGTATATGCACTTAACAAAATATCTGCACTATTACATGTTGTAGTTTGTCATTTGTGTTCCATTATATTTAGCCATTGACCTTGGTCAGAGTAGTTACTTACAGGACAAGAAAAACATTTTTCCCATATATTCCATCAATGTTAAACTCTTGAATTCAGGATTGTTCGTGTTATTGTGTGCTGAACACCATCTAATGTAGATAATACACTGACTATGAATAAGTACCTCATGTAACCCCAACCCCAAATACTCTATATCTACTATAACAACTTGGGGATCAATCAAATTATTTTCAAATAAGATTTTGGCCTTCAGTGATATAATCAAGATTAAACAATCATTTGTGCCACATGCATTGCCTTTTTCTAGAGTTAATTAAGTTCAATAAAGTTTACCAAAATGCTGAATATATATTTAGGAGTTTTCAGTAAGTTGTGGCAGTGCATTAAAACATGTTTGATCCTTTATTTTGGTTTAATTTACGTTCATATATTTTATATATTGAACATTTTAGTAATGTTAGATTTGTGGGAGTAAACTAAGATTCAAACTACAGAAAAGTCGTTCTAATTATTTTTGATTTATTATTTTTTTTATTATTTCCTTTAAAAAAAAAAAAA
>CAFUXE010000683.1:454738-491346 GCA_903364295.1 Serranus cabrilla
ATATTAGAAAACACCACCGGTATCTACAAGGAAGGTCTGAGAAGTTGGTAGCATGTGATTTTAAGCTGTAATGTGCATGTAAGGCTATCAGACACTACTGCCTGTTTGAGCATCGTGTGGATGAAAGTAAGCGATGCAGCGCTGCTTAGTGATAGAAAATACGGGTGGCGGTTAAAGCGAGATACTAGAACATCAGATATATGTATATTATAGAAATCGTTTCCCAAATATTAGTAAAATATTGAATATAAGTAAAAGTATAAAGCTATCATCTTACCAAGTAACCCCCATTGTTTTTGGCTTTCGGTTGAATACTTCCGGGTCAAAAGTAAGACTACCGGTAAAGTTAAATCAAAATATTTAAGGAAAAACATTTTTTGACAATTTATGATATCTAATAATCAAACAACATCTATAATAAAGCAGTTGCCTACAAAAATAGCTAACATTACTCTATAATCTCGCTAGGCTTTTAGAAGTTTCTATGTTACGTGACGTAAATCACGTCACTTCCTTTCTGTAATGGACATCCGCACGTGTTGAACAAGTGACTGTTTACAGTGCTTGTGAATTGCAGACTTTTGGCAGCACATGCCAAGAAAAAACAACATTACTGTAGCTACATCTTCCTTCAAACTACCGCGATGCCGAAAGTGAAACGATCCAAAGGCGGAGGAGGAGGAGGAGGAGAGACGAGCGGAACGGCGGTGGCGCTGGCTGACCAGATCCTGCAGGCGGACACGGTGCGAGCCCCAGGCCGGGTGAAGAGCAGGGACAACCGGGTAGAGAACGAGGACACGTACGTGGACGAGCGTCTGTCGCGGAAGATCTTACAACAGGCACGAATCCAGCAAGAGGAGCTTCAGACCGAATATGGACTGGCACCAGAGAAGAAGAAAGCTCCAGTCACTGTTCTCGGTAATATTGAAGTGTCCATGTAGGCACCTTTTGGGGATCAGTCGTGGGAGAAACTAAGTACATCCACTCAATGACTGTACTTAAGTACACAGTATAGATGTGCTTGTACTTGAGTATTTTAATTTTTGTGCAAATATTGTTCTTTTTACTCTCCTACATTTGTCAGATAGCTTTACTTGTGTTACAGTTTAAAAAGTCCATCCTTTTCCTGTCCACTGAGAACCATTAATCTCTAAATTTAGATTTTGAATTTGAATCTTTCTGATAAATTTAGGGATGAAGTGTTACATAATCTGTTGAGAAATGATCCTACTACTTCAGCTCAGTAAACTATTTAATAAACTATTTTCTGACACCAAAAGGTATGTGGTTCTCACAGGACAGCAACTCTTAAAACAGTTAATTAGCACCACCTTAAACATCTGCAGCAGTAAAATGTATACATGTTAATGCAGCACTATTAATCTTTAAACATTATTTGTAATAGCAAAATGCTGACAGGGAACATATATGGCACAATGATCGCAATTACTAGTCATACTACATTATATTTAGCTCCATATACTTACATACACATCACAGTGTGGTATTCATACTATTACATTGGTATAGATTTAAGGATTTAATGAAATCACTCCTTGTGAATATTTTTGTTGCATGTTCAACCTTAACTGTACAATAGTAACAAATATATTGCATTGAATTGAAAGGAAACATGCATTAAAAAATGAATATTTGATCAAAAGAAAAACCTTGATACATCACACAAATACATTATATAGTGTACATGCTGAACATAACTCCTCCAGAACTTAAACGATGAACATCACTGAATTATAAAGTGCATGTCACAAACAGTACAGTGTGAGAGTAATGATCTTATGGACCATCTTTGTCTTGTGTTTAAATCTAAGGTCCTTACACTCTGGATGCAGACTCAGACGAGGAGTGGCCAGCGCTGGGAGCAGCAGGTGCTGATGACCAAGATGTTGTGTGCGACACAGAGGTCGCCGTCGACCCAGACGACGAGAAGGCCATCGAGATGTTCATGAATAAAAACCCTCCGATGAGGCAAGATGCAACAGAATCCTGGCTTAATCTTGAAACTAGCTGTAGTGACTGAATTTAAATGTCTGCTTTGAATGCTCAGGTGTGTTTTCTCTGTGTGTTCTCTGCAGACGGACCTTAGCTGATATTATCATGGAGAAGATTACAGAGAAGCAGACTGAGGTAGGGACAGTGATGTCAGAGGTGTCAGGGTGTCCAATGCCCCAACTCGACCCCAGGATAGTGGAGGTGTACAAAGGAGTCAATAAGGTGAGTTATATCCGTTGTTTTTAAAGTGGTTGTAACTGTGAAGATTTCCTTGTGAGCGGTTAAATGATAATTGTCTTTCTGTTTTTTGCTTCAGGTTCTGTCAAGATATCGCAGCGGTAAATTGCCGAAAGCTTTTAAAATCGTCCCGGCGCTTGCAAACTGGGAGCAGATTCTCTATCTGACCGAGCCAGAGACCTGGACAGCAGCTGCTATGTACCAAGCAACACGGTGAGTCACCAGTCGGTTTGTTTTTGGCTTCACATTACACAAACTCTTGGATATTCTGCCGATATATATTTAAAAATTAACTTATTACTTTTGTTATAGAATTTTCTCATCCAATCTGAAAGAGCGAATGGCCCAGAGGTTTTATAACCTGGTGCTGCTGCCCAGAGTCCGGGATGATATTGCAGAGTACAAGCGACTCAACTTTCATCTCTACAGCGCTCTGAAGAAGGCCTTGTTCAAACCAGGAGCGTGGTTTAAAGGTGAGAGCATTTTAATGGATATTTCTTTTTTCTTGTTATCAATCAACCTAAAATTTATTTACAACTTTCTTTTTTTAACTATTTCTATTTATCAAGCATAAATACCCCAAATGTTTTGGTTCCAGCTTCTAAAACAGCTTTGAGAATTTTTTTTATTTGTCCTAACTAAATATCTTTGGGATGTGGCTGGATAAAACAATAGGTTCAATGAAATCAATATAGGCTTTCCCAGTTTCCTGTTTTCCTATAGATTCAAAAATAAATCAGTGAATTGAGAACGTTATCAGCAGAATAATTGATAGTGTACAAAATCGTTGATTGCAGCCCTAGTTTATCAGGCACCAGGCTTGATATTTTCCATTAATTCTAGTCTTCTATGGTAAAGTATTTATGATGTTGTAAAGGACAAGCTAAAGTAAAGTCAAAACAGTTCCTGATATGTTTTGCGGACCTGTAAACAGCAGCTTTCATGTTTGGCATTACCAGTTATTGTTTCAGTGAATGCTCGAGTCACATGAGGCCGTTGAAAATAAACAAGTGTTATGCCCCAGTCTAGGGGGCCTAGGACACAACATGAATGAGCCCCGTCTTCCCTGTCTCCCAAGTAGTCACATAAAATTCTTGGCTGACAGTCCACCCTTACTATTCAAACTGAACCTATTCAAACAAATCACCTAGTTCAACTAAATACAAAAAGAGTGATGTTGGGAGACGAGGGGGACGAGGGGAATGCCCGCTGTCTGCTACCAGCAGCCGCCATCTTGGCTGGTTTTATAGCAGGTGGCTCCGGCTGCAGCCAATCACAGCAGGGCGTGAAACCTCTCCACCAATCCAGCAGTGGCTATCGCACACCCCAATCTGAATACAAAAAACTTTAACCAAAAGCGCAGGGCACACATACACAGCAGTTTTACACAATTAATGACCCCAGTCATAACAAGTGGGCAAAGTGAATGAAAAAGAGGATTTGACAGCCTGCTGCACAGAAGAAAATACAAGCTTTCTGGGACATGTCACGTTTCTAATTTCCGAACTAAATTTAGAAATGTAATTCTGAGGACACTTACGGCGGATTAGTTGGTGTCCACTGGGTAAACAACACCATCAGTTCTGGAAGCTCCGTAATTAACACACTCATTTAATTGGGTCAAATCATCCTAGAATTCGTCTGGCCAAGGCTTGTTGAGTTTTTTTTTCCTTAATCCTGTCGGTCCTTTGTGTTGACAAACTGTCCCAGTTTAATGGGACTATTTTGCCCAAAACATCACTTGACCCATATTTACAAAACTACAAGTTTAAGATAAAACCACTAGGGGGCAGTGTTGCTTACAAATACACTGAAGTGTATAGTGCAGATCTCACAGTCATTACTGACTGGCATTCCTCTGTTATTGGGGGGTTTATTTAATTTACTGAACACATTAAATTAATTATGTGAGTTAATTTTAATTTAATTTCATGTGATCAATGCAAGTTATTCCCTTTACAACAGTCAGGTTTATAATGGCCTCTGCTGCATCTGCATATGGAGTATTCTTTTAATTTTTATGGCTTCTGTGTCACTCAGGTATCCTGATTCCTCTGTGTGAATCTGGGACCTGTACACTGAGGGAAGCCATCATCATTGGAAGCATACTCACAAAGTGCTCCATCCCTGTGCTGCACTCCAGGTAATGTTTCCTCTCAGTCAACACCCCTGCAGAGATGCCAGCATCCTGTCGTTATACGCAGGATTCAACCAGGTGTCATGTAAATGTTTTATAGGTTTTGGCAAGATAAGAAAGTTCAAATGTTGCATAACATTGGTGGTTGTATAACATGCAAAATTCTGCTTGGGTTTCAGTGCTGCAATGCTTAAGTTGGCAGAGATGGAGTACAATGGCGCCAACAGCATTTTCCTGCGCCTCTTGCTTGACAAGAAATACGCCCTGCCCTTCCGTGTCCTAGATGCCTTGGTGGCCCACTTCCTGTCTTTCCGCAGTGAAAAACGTATGCTTCCTGTGCTGTGGCATCAGAGTCTGCTCACCCTGGCTCAGCGCTACAAAGCTGACCTGGCCTCCGAACAGAAGGCAGCTCTGCTGGAGCTGCTCAAGATACAAACACACCCTCAGGTCTCTGCAGAGATTCGCAGAGAGCTGCAGAACTCAGAGTCAAGGGATCTGGAAATTGGGCTCCCTGTTACAGTTGAAATGGACTGAGGATTCAGTCTGGTCTGGTGAAATGATTCATAGTGTCTTCAGCATAAAGAACATTATGTTAAATATAACTTAAGTGTTCTTCTTGGCCCAAGAAAGAACAGTTTCAAAGATGGCAGTGTCTCATTACAATGCATCAGGAGCCATAGCTCTGTTCCCAGCTTGGATGAATTTGCACATATGAAAATGATGTAGATGTTGTAATTTCATATCATAAATCTCTGAGCTTTTTTACTGCAGTTGCAGTGCAGCGATTGCTCTGAAATACAAAGACTGATATTTGTGTTCTTTGATTTTTAGAGCAACTTTGTTGTTTTGAAGCAACAATTTGAATTAAAACAAACTGAATTCCTATAAGTTGGTCAGGGATCATGTGTTTCTCTTTTCTTTCTCTGCTTAAGCGATACATTAAATGAATTGTAAAAGTAAGTTTGCAGCAGTGACTAATTGCAGCCTGATTTGTTTTGTTTTATTTTATTTTATACAGAACATTTACTTGCCTTGATATCTTCAAATAGGAAATAAAATGTAATAATTTTGGGATAGCAAGTAATGTGTAATACATATTATAAATATTAAACAATTATTTCAAGAAATATTTATGTAAGACTGCCTAAAAGGAGACTGAAGCTGATATTTTAAAGAAAATTATTCATAAAAATTAGAAGAATTGTAGATAGTGCCCCTAAAAGTCACTGTTGCATTCAAATTCAGCCTAACGTTAAATGAACGTCCAGCTTCATTGTCCAAACGAGTTTATGGTAGTTTCAGGTTAACATCAACTAATCCGGCTTTGTTGCCACAGAGCAACAAATTAAAAAAATTTCTAACAGACCAGAACCAAAATATCTCTAATTTGGTTTAAAAAGTTAATCGGAAGCGGGTAAGAGTTTGTTTTATACAATACTACTATAAAACGAGGTGGCAGTGAACGTTACGGGCCAATTAGCATAGCTAGCCAATGTTAGCTAAGCAAACTAAAAGTTAACAGCTAGCTTAACGCTAATTTAATGTCAAATCGAGGCCATTTTGAATACTTCTTTATTTAACTTCGTCGAATGGATCTTAGTGAGGATGAACGACTTCTGCTTGGATCCCAAAGTTTAAATGCCGGTGATACTGAGCTTGATGTGGTTCTCCGGGCGGGCAGCGACCCTCCCGTGACCGGAGACCCCAGAGTACTGCACAACCTGACGGCCTCAGAGCAGACCCGCCGGGTGTCCCCTTACTTTGGCAGCGTTCAGACAGAAATCCAGCCATACATGCGGAAAATACTGGCAGTGTGGATGTTTCAGGTATTTTAGTCAAAGTCAACGTGAAAGGATATCACATATACTTTCACTTGAGCTGTCTAACAGTAGAACATTTGGCTCTGTTACAGGTGTGTGAGGAGCAGAAATGTGAGGAGGAGGTGTTTCCCCTGGCGGTGCATTACCTGGACTGTTACCTGAGCAGTTTTCCCATTGAAAAGTCCAACCTGCAGCTTCTAGGGACTGTTTGCATGTTCCTGGCGTCCAAAATGAGAGAGACTGTCCATCTGACTGCCAGCAAGCTTTGCATTTACACAGACAACTCCGTTTCAGTCTCAGACATCCTGGTAACTCTTTATTTTTATATAAACTATACATTTTATTTGGGATAATAGAAGTGCAGAGATCTAGAGAGAAGAGTTTAAGGGCCACCAGTAAGGCCACATGGGTCTAGAATATCTCCCCATTTAAGTATGTGGATAACACAACTAATTTTCCCGCCACTGAGCATTGGCATTGGGCGTCAGTAGGACCTGTTATCTTAAAGACATTGGATAATATCCAAATGTACAACTGCTTTCCCTCCAGTTAGTTAGGTGTAAGACAGAACAATGACCCACTGTCCGGGGAGATTCCCGCACATGGTGAACTAAGCTTTGAAGGGTGCATAATTAAAAGCTTTCACGCAGTGATACTTTGATTGTGGGTTAGTTTCAGATAAGATCAGTTCAATAAGATAAGATACACCTTTATTGTTCCCCAGCAGGGAAATAAGGGTTATTTCAATATTAGAAGGACAGAAATAGACACAGTTAAGTATCAAAAGGAACAGGAATTCATTATTAGAGGAACATTAACTAAAATAAGAATAGAAGAAGATATAGGAAGCTGTGCAAGAGGAGGCAAATAACATGATAAATTGACAGTAGTGTGATTATCAGCAGCGTGTACACCAGGTTAATAGATGATATCATATTAATACTCTGTTTTTTCTGTATTAATATAATAGAATGTAAGGTAAGAGTCGATGTAACATAACATAATGCAGTAGAATATGGTACATTATTGCATTATTATTGTTGCAGCGGTGGGAGGTGGCAGTGGTGTCCAGACTGGACTGGTGTCTGGCCTCTGTGGTACCGTCTGACTTCCTGGAGCCAGTTCTTCAGGCTCTCCCCTTTGTTCGGCCCCACCACCTTCCTAACATGCGCAGGCATGTTCACTCCTACATTGCACTGGCAGCCACTGGTAAGTTACATAACCTAATTACCAACAAAAGAAATGTTTTTTTCCCCAAATGAAATGCAGCAAAAGACAATATACATCAGGAGTGGATGAATAAAGTGCAATAAAAGTGTTTTTTTTATATCCCTTGTGATTGAATCAATGATTAAAAACAATCTTCAGTGAGCATTAAATGAAACGGTGAAATTAAATGACTTTCCACGCGGTGAACAATGGACACAAAGCAGCCATAACTTTGATTACGATGTGTCAGCAGTTCATTTTGGAGACAGAGAGCTGAGTTTGTGTAATCCTGTATTGTCTGCTGTGAAAGACCTGCGTCCGACTATTCAGCTGGCTGATTTCCCACGAATCTCTGTGGTGCTGCCCGAGGCAACAGGTCACAGGGATACAGGCAGTTAGTGCTCTTTTAGGCAGACTATGACATTACAGCACACAAAATTAAGACAATTCCTGGCTCCTGACATTGTAACACATTCACAAAGGTGTCTGAGTGTGGATTAAATGTCTGACTTTTTGTCTCAGCGTGTCTCCTGCCTGGAGCAATTAGGATGGTGTATCAGATTATCAGGTTTTGGAAATGTCTGCTTTTGAGTACTTGCTTTTGTCCATCAGGGTGTGTCTAGAATGGCTGCATCCGTTTAATTGTCTACATCTCGCCTTTTTCAGACTTTCTCACTTTTACATAATCTAAAATTGCTTTAATGCTTCATTAGGAAATAGTAGTTATGGTTCTGTATATTTGTAGAGTAATCTTCCTCTCTTATTATCAGACAGCAGGTTTTCAGTGTTCCTGCCCTCCACCGTTGTGTGTGCCTGTGTGTGCATTGCTGCCCAGAGACTAAAGTTAGTGGATGCTGCTGTCTCCTCTGGTTCTGGTTCTGTGATGAAGTTTTTGGCCAACCTTTTGGTCATTGATCTGGTAAGGGTAATGTTTAACTGACATTTTAAGATCATATCTCTTTTGACTTTGCCCTGAGGTAAATATTGACTGAAATGTTTGGGATCATTTTAGAAAACACCTTGTCTGAAACGCTCAAACGTGCAAACAAGGCTTTAGAAGAGCAAAGTGTACATTCATTATTATGGTTGTAAATGCAATGTTTATTCAAGTTGGAAACTTTCCATCATGTGGAAAAATAGAAATATAGGGGTTATTTTCTCAGGCAGTGCTTACCATATCATAAGCAGACATCATTTTAAACCCATTGTACTGAACTTTCATTGGGCAACAACAACAAAATACATTGTCTTTGACACCCCTATATATATTATTCCTCCATGTCAGATTTTGTCTGTATGTTCCCCTCAAATCACAATTAAAAGGTGCTATATTTATATTGAAAAGTAACTGAAATTGTATTTATTTATTTCAAAGTTGGGCCATCAAAGTCTCTGAATATTGGACCAATTAAGAAAGTCGCCCCCATGAGTCACTTATACACAAAATAGGATCCAAGAAAAATGAAGAAATCCCCCCTTTAACTGTCCTTGGAAAATTTCTGGAAAGTTACACACAACCTTACTCAACAGTGTGTCCATGACTTACTGATGAACTTATGGTTGTTTTTCTTTCACTCTGACCCTGAACAGAGCTCCGTCCTCCTCTGCTATGAGCAGCTAGAGAGTGTGTTGGCGCTCAGCCTGCCCTCGCGTTTCCAGGCTGATGTTTGCAGATCAGGAGCAAACACCTCTGAGATCGGCTACACCCCTGCCGACTTTCAGGATGCAGTTTGGACACCAGTGACATCACCGCGGGAAATTAAGCTAAAGCACTCCACCCTCACATGAACGTCAAACACACCAAGAAGGCCAAATGCCACTAATACTTAATCTAAATTGTTCTTTGCAAAGTGATTGTTTTGAAGATTCATTAGCTACATGTAGAGCTGTTACAGTTTGAGATTTATCCATCCTGTTGCTGCTTGTTTTAAAAGGTTTTGCAGTTGCTACAGCAGCTTTCAAAGAGAGAATATGATTCAACTGCAATTCAATTGTTGACAGTTGAATTGCGTATTTTAAATGTTGTCTTCTATTCATATACATTTGCATAAACTGAAAATTTTATATTAGCTTTATATGTGGTTAGTTGTAATAAGGTTGATGTTTATATTTGTTTCAATACAAGACTGACTTTCTTCGTGGCTATAAATTAATACTGTTGAACGACATAAAAGACAATATAAAACATTTCCATGTAGGTCACAAACAACATTAGCCAGCAAGTGAGTTCCTTGTTTTTTTATTGATTTCCTCATCCCGCTCACAACAGCATGGCAGATCACACAGTCATACAAATGATAAGCCCAGAAACTTTGGCAAACATGGTTTTCATTGCTGTTAAAGAGAAAATATTAACAGAGCCTGCATACCTGCAACTTCTGGGACAAGGGGGGGGAAGAAAAACAGTGATGAAATGCCCAATTGCACTTTATACTGTGCTAAAAAAAATGAAACAGATACCATTTTACACCAGTTTTCCTCTGTGTCACACTTCAATAATAAATTATCAGTTATCTGTGACTGATTAGAAACAATGACTTCCAGTTGAAATAAGGCAATTCCTAGTTTGCTTTTGCACAAGATTTAAATTCCTGATGAAAAAACAAAACTAAAACCAGAAATAACTGAAAAAAATCCAGTTTTTACATTCCAGTTTTTGATCAACAGCATGGTTTTGCAGCCTCTGGGTGCTGCCTTGTGCAACTTGTATTACAAGAACTCAATATTTCAGTGACGGCCGATTAATAAATTGCATGGCTGTATCAGGTTTCGATGGTCTGATAAAGTGCTGTTCCAGGCGCCGGCTGGTTGTTCTAGTTTAATGCCAGCATGCCGAGCCAATTAAATAACTCCAGTGTGCAGCATGACATTTCATACAGAAACAACTTGCTGTGGTGTATTCCTCTGATCACCAGGAGGTATTTCATAAAGCAGGAGTCGAAACCAGATATCTTGTAAAACCTGATTAAAGATCATCATGAGCATGCATAATTCATGATTTTACTTTTAAACCCGGTATCTATCTACTGTTTGAGTCACCAGGATAAAACAGTTAAATGGCTGAATTTCTAATCCGGCTGTGTGAAATACCGTACCACCCCAGGTGTCTAGATATTTTAAATTTAAATGCAAAGTTCAGCACACCTGAGCTCTGTGACTAATCTTAAAAATTGCATTGAAAGGTTACACATTATACCCTGCATACAGTAGTTACCTGGGGCTCTTTGTTCACTTTTAAGACATGTCACTGTATAGGTAATTTAGATTTCAAAGAAACAAAAAAGTATGAGGTGACTGGATGAGCCTCACCTTTCCAGTGAGTTATTGGTCACCTGAGCACTTACGGAGCTTGTGAACTACAGCACAGGCTCTGAAGCAAAAGCAGGTTTCACTGGTTATGAGTCATATCTATTATTCAAGTCATTATCCAAACTTAGAACGAGTCATTTCAAAAGAAAAACACAACAATAAAAAAAAAGAAAAACACTCTTTGAGAGCTGAAGTCCCTGTCACAAACTAACATCCTCTTGGCACTTTTTGCTTGCGCTTTAAATAAAAATAAACAAGAAAAAGTTCCAATGACATTAGCAATAATTTGCTCTTTGGTATCCACGAAATGTCACTTTCCCCGCATCCTAAAGCACAGTAAAAGCTGTAGTTTCCCTTCCTAACATTAAACCTGTGCTTTATTTCTGTTATCGTAGATAAACTTAAGGCTGACAGATGATTAGTTCTCACACAGCTGGAATCCAAAAGTGCTGTTAAGTCATAAACACTTTCTCCAGCTGTCCTGTCGACCATAAAAGACACAGACTTTGTGGCTTAAGCAATATTCAAACAACAGTCCTATTGTGACTAAATGTCAGTTCCCTAGTTTATTGTCACTGCTGAACAAACGGTTCATTTTAGACATTGATGACCAGTGTTTTGGTTTCAGGGTGACTTTTTGCTTCAACTATACTTTTGATAATGAGCTCTTAAACTGAAAGAGCTCCTTATTGACCAACAGCAGCTTTCTTCTCCTGAGGACCTTTGAAATGGACATTTTCAATACTGTGCCACCTGGTTAGACTGTTTCACTCAAATTAGAATCACAAGCTCTTCATAAACATTTATCAATCATTACCTAAAATACAATCTGTTGTTTAACAAGAAGCATTCTGCCTTTTTGGTGCTGTGCAATTCCTGAAGGTAGCCAAACGTATCATGACTACAGTGTGCTGGTCATTTTATTTAATGCACTTTGGCTGTCGTGTCTTCAGTAGTTTACAGTCACTTAAAAATTCTGAATGAAAAAACAAGTCTTTAGTCAGTGTCCTTCACCAATTCCCGCGCCTCAGCTTGCTGCAGAGCCTCGTATCAAGGCCTGTTTGTACGTCTCTGTTACGTTGTCACAGTCTGTGATGGAGAAGGCACTGTCGGCCACTCCTGACTCGTAGCAGGTCCAGGACCGCAGCGACCCGTCCCCAAGGATCCCGTCTTCTTTGATGTCCAGCAGGTTGTCAGCAGACACGCATCCTCTCATGCTCGCCTTGGCTGGTTTATCTATTTGTGCTGGAGGTGCGACGCGGTCTGGCAGATCCAGCTGGTCGAAGGACTCGGAAGACAGAATGCTGTCCTCGCTGATGGCCCCACTCGGCCTCAACCTGGTGCCTCCCTGTGGCAGAGAAGCTGCCAGTTGGTCCAGAGACCCAAACTCCTGCAACCCCCCTGAGGAGAACTTTCCATTGCGCTTCAGGATGCCTTTCCTATGAGTCGGAGCTGAGGGGCACTCTCTGGTTTTTGGTGCCCAGCCAGAGTCACTGTTCTCGGGAGAGGAGGAGTAGTACCCGGACTCGTGCTCTGTGGGCTTCTTCAGGATACCTTTGCGAGGCAGCAGTGCAGATGAAGGCGCATGAGCTGGTGCGGACAAGTCCAACATGTTCTGTGGCTCCACAGTGGGAGCTTCACTCATTGCTTTGTGCTTCACGCTGTTGCGCCTCTTTAAAATCCCCTTCGAGGGCTTACTGTCTGTGTTTACTTCATGAATGGTCTGGGAGACGTTGTTCTCCTTTCGCGACCTTCGCAGAGAGCGCTGCCGGACTACATCCCCTCCGCCGCCCTGTGAGCGGAGCAGGCAGCGCATCTTGGAGCCGTTCTCCAGTAAAGGCCTGGATGTGCGCCGCAGCCAGCTAGCAACACCAGCCAGCCCAGCAGGGTGTGTTGTTGATGGAGAGGCTGGTGAAACGGTCTGCTCTGCTGAACTGCTCTTTGTCTCAGCCAGTAATGGCTGCTGGTAGCCCCAGTTGAGCCACCAGTGTCCTGCAATCTCCTCTATTGTGGCTCTGCGCTCAGGATTTACCATCAGCATCCAGCGGATAAGCCCACATGCATCTAAAAGAGAGAGCATACAAGAGACAAATAAACAGGTTAATTTTTGTGTTCAACTACAAAAATCATCATTTGCCGGGGTCTAGACCTTTGAATTCACTAACTCAACCAAGATCCAATTATCTGCCTACTAACTCTTTTACAAAATGTGTTCTTCGTATTGAAATAACTATTAAATTCTGTCACAACAAACCTGGGAAGCTAAGCTATTTTACATTGGTGGCCAGAAACAAACCCCTATGAATGACACATTATCTGGCCTTTCTTATAATAGCAGTGGCAAAAC
The DNA here is from genome assembly GCA_903364295.1 of Serranus cabrilla. Classification (NCBI taxonomy): domain Eukaryota; kingdom Metazoa; phylum Chordata; class Actinopteri; order Perciformes; family Serranidae; genus Serranus; species Serranus cabrilla. The sequence goes on from CAFUXE010000683.1 coordinate 467,811, forward strand.
TTTATATATTTTGTTATGATAAAGAGAATAGTAAACAGTCAGGGTAAGTTAGCTGAAAAGTTATTTTTTTACCTATTAAAACCCTGGAAAACCAGTATGTTGGCATATCTATGCATCAGTTTGGACTTAGATTCACATGGATTCTTTGGTCTCTAGTGAGTGGTTAGAGAAACTCTTTGCCGAACAGAAATCAAGGTAATGTCAGGACTGAAGATGGGCAGTGAGTGTAATGTGTTGTGTTCGATGTCAGCCATATACATTGTAAGAGTTGGAAGAGAAAGACTCACCAGAAGGGTTGGTGGGTTTCCGGTAGTTTCCGGTGCTTATCTGTTGGACCAGTGACTTGTGGTTGTTTCCATCAAATGGCATGGTGCCATGAACCATAGTGTACAACAGCACACCAAGAGACCAAGTGTCCACCTCGGGTCCGCGGTACGGCCGTCCATTGACGATCTCTGGTGAAGCGTACAGAGGGCTGCCGCAGAACGTCTGAAGATACTCGTCACCATGGTAGAGGTTGGACAGGCCGAAGTCTGCAATCTGCAAAAACAAGAAGTGGAGCGACAGTCAGATCTGTGTCATCGTCGTCATCACATTACGGGAGAGAAGATCTAAACTATTAAAAGATTTCCATATGCGTCACTATAAGGTCATCGATCATAGAGCGATACAGGAATGAGTCCTAAATCCCAGAAATTAGTCAGCATGCTGAACTCCCGTTTACCTCGTCTCAAAGTCAGTGGGTTTTTCTGAATGGGTTTTTGATTAGATGCCTGAAATAAATCTGGTTTATCCAGAATTAAGAGCTTTTCATTTTGCTCAATAACATAAAATATTTAAGGAAATAATTTAAAAAAAAGGAAAGTTTAAAAGCTTATTACGTGTCTTACAAAAAGGCTAAATGAGAATGAATGAGGATGGCAAAGACATTACTATCATCATCAGTTTAATGGTGATGAGGCTTAAGTAATGCAACAGTAGTGTAGTTGGTATATGGACTAACATTTTTTTCTACCAGTGATTGTAATTATGCTTCATATATCATAAAAGTGGTGTTTGTTTGTTTAGATTATCTTGCTGAACTTGCCAGAGGGCGTTTATTTCCTGCAGTAATCCAAAAAGCCAGCGGAATAATCCTGTTGGCTTTTGGTTGCGTGAACCAGTGTGATGCTAACGTCCGGATATGCCGACAAAAACAACTCATCCATGCAGCACTTTAGTCACAGCGCTTACAGCTGACTTTAAAGATTGCATAGTGAGTCACTTTTCCTTCACACGAACTTGTGTGTAATGAAATCTTCTGATATTACACATGTCCATTTATGTTTGCAAAACCCTCATTATAATCCAAACCTTGCAAAAAAATCACATACTCTAAGCATACAGTCTTTTATGTGTGTGAACATTTCCCATACACATACCTTCACATTGCCGTTCCCATCTAGTAAAATATTTTCCAGTTTCAGGTCTCGGTGTACTATTCCATTCTAAGAGGGAAGAAAAAAGATATCAGTTTTGTGCTTAGCAATATTTTCTACAGTGACAATGTCTCCACCCAGGCCATTACACATCAGTTTACTGGAGGTCGTGTATATTATATAAAAGGATTAGTCTTTACTGGGTCAGAACACATTCTTTTCTGAGTGAAGATTTGTTTCTGGTACGTCAGCTATGCCTCATTGTCCTCCGCTCTGTGGGGGGGCATGCCGCTGACTCAAACACAGTCTGAGTGTGTTTTGCTTTCAAACATGCAGGTCAACTACTTCTTGCTTATGGGTGCTGCATGTAGCAACGTGTACATTGTTGGTAGCGTTTATTATGTAGCATTCATTTATTGTTAGGATGCAGTCATGAAGAAAGTATTGCGTGCAGTAATTTGGGATTCATCGCTGTACCATACATTAGCGATTAAAAAGAAAGTGGTTGGATGGCGTTTTCCTGACTGCTTTCAACGTGGAAAATTAAATATTTGACTAGACATCAGTACTCAATAAAAGTGAAGTAAGACAGATGGTTAAAGCAGAATATGACGGGGCAATCCGCTCTGTAAATACCAGCAAACTTTTATGAAAGCTCTGCAAACTGCTGAACAGCCACACTAAAACACAGTGTGCTGTAAATGTTCGTAATTACACAGCAACGACTGATTGTGTGTGTCTCGAGCCCCTCTGTTCCATCACACCCTCATTAAGAGTGTGAGAACATGCGTGTGTGTGTGTGTGTGTGTGTGTGTGTAGGGACAGCTGGCCTTTAGCCCTGACGCTAGCTCTCTCTCTCTCTCTCTACATGCCAACTGTTCATTTCCCGCTGCATCGTTCTCACAGCCTCCCTGTTCAGATCAGCAGGCTCACACTGAATAATGCCCATTATGTAACTTTGGGGGTGCTGGTGCCCTGGAAAAAAACCCCAGCAGAGCTGCTAGTCCGAGTGGAGCTGCGTCACGAGCAGCAGCCAAGCGTGAAAAGGGCTAAGATACTTTACCACAGCTCGGCTTTAAGTTTTTATTTAAGACTTATGAGTGCACACGTGTGAATAATATACTTTTTCTTTTAAAACAAGTTCTGTATGAAAGTACAGTTTAGTCTCTACCTGATGGCAGTAGTGCACAGCTGATACAATCTGTCTGAAGAAGTGCCTGGCCTCCCGCTCAGAGATGTTCCTCTTGTCACAGATGTAGTCGTACAGGTCTCCTCGGCTGGCGTACTCCATCACAATCACTATTTTGTCCTTGTTCTCAAATACTGGAAGATCAAAAAACATGAGAACTCCTTTTATTAAAAGTTTTATATCAGATTATAATCACAGTTTCTACACCATTACCGAAGTCAAATTCAAGCACTTTTTAAGCATTTCAAGGTTCATTTTCAAGCACTGATATATCGCTGATTATATCTGATAATATTGGATGTTACTGTGCTACAAACAACAAAATGATGTCTCATGACAGCACAAAAAAAGTTTCATGTTTCAAAGCCTGCCACCTGTTTGTCAGTACATCTTATATAACCTAAATATGAAGTTTATAGTCTTTGAAAACCCCATATTAAAATCCAGCACCAGTACAATTCTTATCTGGCCCGTGCAGAGCCTTTACACTCCCATCACATGCTGGTTGTATGACAGATTACAGATCTTCCTGTACAGTCCCCAGTTCACTGGGATTCGGAGAAACGGGGCCCCATGATGACTGTACTGCAAACTAACATGCACTGATGTGGACAAACTCTGAACGATGACCATCTCATCAGGCGTGAGGGGCGCTGGAAGACACGAGGCTCTGCACAATATCCTGCAGCACTGACAGGGTACGAAGGGCCATCGGCTCTTATGTAACTCAGCATCGGCCTTAACACAAAAGACTTGCGTGACCAAACTCTGACTCTGAAACAGAGAGCGACTGACTGGGAGACGTCCGTTTCAAGGTATCACGTTTCACTCCGCATGTGGGAGATTCAGCCGCCTCTGAAAGGTTGAAGATGAAACTAAACACACAAGCCAAAGTTTTTTGGGACAACGTACCTTCATATATGGTGATGATGTGCGGATGGCAGAGTGAAGACATGATCTCGATCTCTCTGCGGATATGAACCAGGTCCTGCTCATCCTTGATCTTCTCCTTTCTGATTGACTTTATGGCAACCTTAAAAACAGAAAAATAATATTTAACACTTGGAGAAAAGGTGCATTTTACTTTGCATTACTGTCAGAAAAATAAGATACATGCCAGGTTGCAAAGTCCAAAGTTGTTTCTTTAAATGTCTTTTTTCCATCCAAAACCTACAATTATTCAGCTCACCAAAATGTAAGACAGAAAAGTGGCATATCTCAATATCTGTGTATCTGAAAACAGTCTTTCTGCTATTTTTGCGTGATAATTATTTTAACTAATTAATCAACTAATCATTGCAGCTCTAATTGTTTGAAATTCAACTTTTCATTTGCGACAAGAAGAATGCGTGTATTGTTTCAGTAGTTACATAATCTCTCTTTAATGAAAAAGAAAATACAATGGTCAGCAGCTGCACTGTTGCAACAGAGGTCAACAGAAAAGAAACGCTAGATTAGATGTTGTATTTAGCAGAATCAGGTAAAAAGAACTATTAACAAATGAGTTATCTAATAAGAACTGCCTCCATCTGAGGCTCGTCCTCCTGTGAGAGGAACAATGGGCAGTGAACTGAAAACTGCCGTGTTGTTTCTAACAAGGCAGAGGGGACGCCGGGTCAAGTATTGTCTGCTGTAAAGAAATCCATTGTCTGCTTCCCTCCGTCTGTGTGAGACTCAGAATAAGGACATTTAAATGTGAATAGATTCTGTTGGGTCTGTATTCAAGGAACTATCACGTCTATACATGTCTTTATGCTGTGTTTGTCTATTTGAGGCTCAGATGCCTGGGATTCCTCTGAGCACTCAGTGCGTCATCAGTCCGCCCCAAAGCTGAACGCTGAAGGGTGTCATGTGGCCCCAGATGGGCCACTGGTGGTCGGGTGTCCTCGTTTCCTCTCCTCTCTAACCCCTCAAGGCCACAGACACACAGGAATGAGTAAAGCTGCGACTTGTCATATCAGTTTCAACACACCACTGTCTCCCGTCATGAGTCACTGTCTGGCCTCGAGCTGCTCTGGGTCAGCGCTGCATTCACACCACACGGAGCTTTTTCCTGATTCTGGGAACTGTGGTTTCCTGCGTTTGTTTGCATAGCTGTCAGACGGGCTGAGCCCACACTCACGATGAGTTCACACCCCGGTGCGATTATCTGTGTGTGTGTGCGGTCTCTGTTACTGTCAGTTTGTTCCACGCATTAGGCACCCAGGCTGAAATATTTCATATTTAGCACCAAGTTCCTGAACCAACAAACTATACTTTTACTCTTTCAGGTGTAACTGTTAGCTGAACAAACTGACGCAGCTAGCGTTAGCTTGCTAGTATGCAACCCGCTAGGAGTGACGAGCTAAAGAAGCAATATGTAATTGACACATTGCACTTCACAAAAACAACACAATACACTTCAAATTACCAAACATATGTCAATAACATTAAGCTTAGTGACCAAATAGCATTGATTAGGTTAACTTAACTCTAATGTTTCACATTCACACATTTTTCCATGTACGTAACAAATAAATAAAATACATTTACAAAAGGACTGAATATATGTATTCATCATTTAAGTGTTTTTCCAGCAAACATTTCCTAGTTTCAGCTTTTCAAAATCTAATCCTGCCAGTCACTCATTAAGAATGGAAGAATATATCTACTTTAACAAAAAATGTATTAAGGTCATAACATTTAACTCCATTTTTAAAAATTGTATGTTTGTCATTTTATCTAGTTTTCAGTCTAGCTTTTATCCTTTCAATTGTTATTATCTTTAAAGCTTTTTAATCCATTATATTCCATTTTATTTATTATTTACAGTAATGCAAAACCAGGAAAAGAAAACACTGATACAATATTACGATATTACAATAGCCAGAATCTAAGAAGATATCGAGTGTCATATCATGAAATCAAAATAATATTAATATATTGCCCAGACCTATATGAAGCACTTTAACTATATGAAAGCTGCCATACAAATACAGTTTGACTGACACATTTTTACTAATTATTCTGCTTTTCTTTGCCTTCAGTGATAGTGAGTCTAGTATGTTTCAGCTTTGATTTGTGTCTATTTGAAGATGTAATCAAATTAAACTGTTGCAGCTCTACTAGCAATGTTTCCTAGCAAGTACTCACTAGTTAAGATATCTTTAACAGTAAATCACTAGTTTGAAACCAGCTGGTTGCAACTAAGAGCTCATAAAGGCCTTTCCCCAAAAAAGGATGTATGAATAGCTGATGCACATACAGAATAATTGTCACACGGAGCGTGAGCTCGACCCGACAATAACCCACCCACCTAAATGAGTTACGCAATCAAACTTATGCATGTAGATAATGGGAACAGCTGCAGTCCTACAACGCACGCAAGATGAAGCCATCCTTTGTGTTGTGTCACTCCCCGTGTCAAATTACATATCTGTCCTTTGTGTTGTCAATAGTAAAAGGCAGGTAGATAAAAACAAAGCAGCTGAATGTTTCTTCCGTTTCCAGCCGATATCTGCGCTGATATCTAAACGTATATTTCAATTCAGTGTTTAGACATTTAAACGGGGGTTGAGAAGCAGGACGCAGCCTGCAGGGATGAATTTCAGACACCAACTCATATCCTGTAGAAACAAAGTGAAGCAGCAGCAGCCGGTCGGGTCAGACGGTGTCAGAGCAGAGATGGGTGTGTGTGTGTGTGTGTGTGTGTGTGTGTGTGTGTGTGTGTGTGGACAAGGCTGAACTTGTATGACTACCTGTTTACTGCAGGTACAGAAGGGGAATTCCTGACTCTTACTTCCTCAACTAGCAAGCGCTTTCACTCATAACAACTATGATCTTCTAACAAAGAGCATTTCGGATAAACATGACCCAGCAGTCGAGCCAGAATGACTGGCAAAGGGAGTTCACTTTATAGTTCAGGTATCTGTTTTCTTGTGTTTGTTGTTTTGATGAGTCACCATATCTGAAGCTAACTGCCTGCAAGAAAAACACTGAATGTGCGCTTTTTGTTAATTTGCCTATAATTTGCATTTCCTCAGTAAATGTTTTGACATTATGGAAACAAAGAAAAGGATCCAGAGGAATGCAAATTATAGCTGTAGTGTAGAACAGTTTGTAAAATGTACACAAACATACAGTCTAATAAAACATGCAGTCTAAATCCAGACTGTGCAGTAAATCTTCATTATGTTTTTCTTGTTGAAACTGCATTAGAAAGGTGTTGATTCAGCTTTATGGCCTTTTTATAGTCTGCAGTTAAATTGTATCGCATTATGTTGAGGTGTTTCTAATGTTTAGTCTACTATTGTTCATATAAAAAGTTGCGTTATCTAATTGTGGGCGTTTAAGTATATAAACACGAGTCTAATAAAACAATCACATCCTTAATAGGATACACAATAGAGAAATAATATTATCTTTTAACAAAAGTTATGTTTGCCCTCCCCTCTGTGTCCTTTTCAAGAGTTTATCTTTGACCAGTCTGTTTTAAATACCTCCCTTTTCCCCTGAGGTCACACAGGGAACAACTGGAATTCACCTGAAAGGCTCGTTGCAGTTTCCCCCGCTTCCTTTATCACAGAAAGAAAGTTACCTAACCTTCCTGTTTAAAACTCCCTGCTGAGAGAAAATCACTCAGTCTTTTCATCGAAACGCCTTTCCCTTATTCTCTTCATGCCAAAAGGAGGTGACTAAAAAAGGTCTTGAGTAGTGACAGATTTACAGGAAGCAATTTTAGCTCCGGTCTCTCCAAGTGCAGGCTATGATTCATCAATTCATTGTGAATTGTGAATGATTAAAATAAACAACAACAAAAGAAAATAAAGTCTCGGATTCCAGCTTCCTAAATGAGAATGTTATCAGGTTTCTCCTCTGTGACATTAAACTGAATATCTTTGAGTTTCCAACAAAACAAAACACTTTAATCTCATCATGTATTGATACTTTAAACCATTTACCTGACATTTGATCAATTCATCAAGAAAATAAAGAAATAAAGACAATTGCAGCACTATGATCTCACACTATAGATTTTTTTTTGGTCAAATGATTTACTTTAATACTATTTTAACCACCAAGTTAACTTGCTTTGTTTGATAAAAAAATATTATTATTAAATGTGAAAATGACTTAAGGCAAATAAAAGCATCTCATTTAACAGGTTGGAGAAGAGAATATTGATTTGTTTTAAATATTTCTGCATACAAAATGACTAAAAGCGATTAATTATAATTAAAAAGTCCCATTCATGATCAATTAATTGATAAGGAATCACTTCGGCTGTAGTTAATATACCTACAATGACATTTCAGAGTCAGAAAAAGTATGTGTGCAACATGGATTGGATTTACAATTATCTCAGAGGAACTTAAATAGAAAAAAGAAAAAAGACAAAAAACTACATTTAGTTTACACAGAAGACTAATCCAACCTTTTCCAAACAGAGAGATGCAGTTTGCTGAGACATTAAGAAAAACAGCTTTAGTGATCTTAAAAAAATGCACTGGACACTGAACTCAGTGTTCAGAGAAAACTCAGAGCAACCCCCCTAAAATAAACACAGTCAAGTCTTTGGACAAACCCAAGCTGGTTTGTCAACTGACAAAGATCAGCAGCAAACACACTGACCTGCTTTATTAGTTTACAGCTCAGGAATAAGGCTCACCAATTCTGTACAGTGAGAAACCTGGAGCCAGTCCTGGATATTAAATGTGCCCTATTAATTAAAGTCCATATGTAGACTAACATTTGTCTTCTAAAATTAGATCTGTCTCTAAACAACAGGTGGCTGATAGGTCGGTAAACAGACCTTAATACTGTCTACAGGTGTCATAGAGGCATTAAAACGCTCTCACACAGTGAAAACAGTGATAAAAACAGTGATAAAAGCAGGTTAATATCAGTGCTCACCAGTCTGCCGGATCTCTCCTTGGCCTTCTTCACCTTGCCATAGGTTCCTTTCCCGAGTGTTTCCAGAAACTCGTACCTGTGCTTCAGGTTGTGCTTGTGGTGGTGTCTCTTCACGGCCTGCCTCTTCACCGTCACCTGGGACGGAGCTCTCGCAGCAACAGGAGCGTTTTCATCGGGTGAAAGCGCCCCCAGAGACGGCCTACGGTTTGACGAAAGACGGGCAACATTTAAGCCGTCCATCCTCACGCTGCGTTGTTGTCTTTTTCGGCGCTGTTGAAGTGCATTCCTCCGCGCGGAGCTCCGGCGGTGTTGGAGCAAGTTTGCTCCCAAAGTGCAATCAGGTACAGTTCAGATAAAAGTGTAGATATGACCTGCTCCTGCTGCTCCGGCTGTGCAGCAGATCACTAACTAAATGTTGAAGACAGAGACTTAAAGTTTGCCTGCCTGTCTGTCTGCTCTGTGGCGCAGAGACCTACTAGCAGCAGGTACACAGCGTGCTGCGGCTCAGCTGGCAGCCGGACACGTCAAATAGTCGAGGGGCGTTTCAGGTACACAGGGGAGCGCTTGATTTGTCAGACCGGGCGGTGACGCTGAACAATCACAGTGTGGGGATTAGTCTGCTTGTTTCACTCTTTCTCTTTTTGTTACTTTCTTGTTCATGCACCTTTTTATTCATGCAATGTCTCAAATACTCAACTACAATTCAGAGAGAGATAATGTACTTTGTACTCCACCCCAGTATTGTTACAACTTGAGTTACTTGTTACTTTGCAGATTCAGATTACGAAGGCAAAATATAATATAATAAGTAACCTAAAAAAGTATTTTAACCTATGCATTAATACGTATAATACTATAATATACTATAATATATATTTATATATATATATAATAAACTGTACATTATTTAATTGATTATTCTGCATTCTTAATGATGATAATACTTTTGTTGCTACTTTTACTCATGTAAGATTTTGAATGCAGAGTTTTACTTTTAACATTTATTATTTCTACTTTTGTTAGATCTGAGTACTTCTTCCACCTCTGAAGGCTTTTACTGTTAACTAATCCGAGTGAGAACATGACTCGAGAACAAGGCTTTTGTGACTTGCTAATGCAATCGGTGTGCACGGACACGCACAACAAGCGCACCACAAAATGAATTGAAATACGGGGTGAATGTGGGTAAATTAGACATATTTGCAATATTATGTAATATAACCAGTGGAGTGCTGTAATTTACACACATACTGCTCTTAGATATTTGAAGCGCGTGTACTTTACTTGAGAATTTCTATTTCTAACTTTTTTTCTAGTTCTTCTACGTTTCAGATGGAAATACTTAGTTTTTACTCAACTATTTTCATTTGACAGTTTTATTTACTAGTTTATATGTTGAGATTTTGCATGCGAAACTTATGATGAGCCTCTGAAATATAACATTACAATTCAACTCCCCAACATTAGTCCTGTATGAGATAGTTAAAATTGCTCCTCCATGACACAATAATGCATAATTATAACAATAAATATATGATAGAATAACATTTAAAGGGCAAGTTATGTGCATTGTGTGTGCATTTACTTTGATATTTTAAGTGCACTGTGCTTAGGTAATTTTACTTTAATTATATTCTCAATGTAAGACTTGTTACAGAGTATTTTTACATCGCAGTATTGCTACTTTTACTTAAGTAAGTAAAGAAACCACCACTAATCATAACACAGAATAACAGTAAACTGAATACAAGACAACTACACTGCTGAGGTCATTTGATAGTTTTTGGCATTCTCAATGTATTTACTGGTAATTTGACATACTTTAATGATTATCTGAATCACTATCCACCTAAAAATAAACTGATCATGGTGCCCACGTTTCCACCCTAGTCTACATCTAGGCTACAGATGATTAATAGCGACTGACTGGAATAACACAGTTACAGTTGCATGCAGTGACTCTGACAGTCCCTCAGAGATATAATTAGTTTAATTATGTGAATACTTATAATATAACTATTACATAATTATAATCAGGTTTACACAGACGACCAGCGCCCTGTTCACAAACAGAGATTTATCCACATGAATATGACATAAAGTTTGCAGAGAAAGACACACATCTGATCCTAGGTAACTTCAAAGAGTTAGAATTTGTTTATTCAACTTGGACTTGACCTAAATAGTCAGTGTGGCGTGAACGGAGAGAAATGAATTATAGAAAAGAGCAGGTTGGATTAGTAGTGTCAGTACAGATGCAGACCACTAGAGGGCGGCATGCAGCCACCGGTCAGGAAAATGAGACTTCACTGGATTGAAACCTGATTGAAACTCAGAGAAGACATAAACAGACAGACATGTTAATAAAAGGCATATATTTATATGTTTTTTAAGTGTTCAGTGCTTATCATCCATGTAGAATATAATATTAGCTCTGACCCAATTGATGCTTATTTGTCAGTCTGGGCAGATTAAAAACTGGCTGCAAAAATTAAATATCTTGGATGGATAAGACTTAAAAAGTCTGACTGTACAGGAGACACATTCCACGTATTAGCATGACAAATCAATAAAATCTGTCATATATATTACATGAAATCAAAGACATAGACCAGACCTTTAAAAAAACTAATATAGTGTTGTTGATGTAATTCAGTATGTCTGCCAGAAGAGGGAGCTCATCAGCTGCATGGAGTCCTGCCACCATGTCCATAAGTGGTTATCTTGTTTCTACATGAAAATGTCTCCATCATACTTGCAATTTGTTCATTTTCTAAACAAATGTTTGTTATTTAGATTGATATATCTACAAATAGGTTCTACTTTTCCTTAAAAGTGAAGAGCTGTGTCCTGGGATGCCCCCCTGACTCAGCGGTGGAAAAGAGGAGGATGGTGTTGTGTGATAGAGAATGACTCTGACCTCCTGCAGGATATTTTAACAGCACTGGAGAGCTCCTTCAGCGATAGACGGCTTAACCGAAAGTGTGTGAGGCAGCGATATCGCAGGTCCTTCCTTCCTGCAGCAGTCAGACTGTACAACCAGCACTGCTGCCAGGAGACCACACACACCAAAACTGACAATAATGTACACAAACCTCCTCCCTCCAGTTCTACAATCAGGTGAATTATCATTTCATTGGGCAATGTAATTATTTTCCTCTGTGCAAAGTTGTTCCTTTGTTCCTAAAGTGTTTTTCTTCTTACTTCAATTGTGAATGCTTTTATATTTCTTGTTAATATTGATATTGTTACTATTTATCATTATTTTATTGATGCTTCTTGGTATTTTTGCTTAACACCTTTTGCTGCTGTAAGTTGTCGAAATATAAAGAAATATCTTATCTTATCTTATCTTACAACCAAGAGGCACATAAAGGTTTATATGAATGAGATATGAGTGGTTTAGAGAAGCTGACAGTGACAGACTTTGTAATCCGTAGGAAAAAAATCAGAACACAAGATTTCCTCCACTTCACATGGTCAGTCTTCTATAGGCCACAATTAGCCACAGAAATTGCATTAACATGCTGGTGGTGTATGTAACATGCAAGAAAGAGGTTTCATGTCTCTTTTCTATTCATGTTCGTACACTGGAATTAATAATATGTGCATTTTGTTGAATTAATTAGCAATTCAAGAGCATTAATTTGACTTCTTTTTTTTTTATCACCTATGAGATTTACTGGGATCATTATGAACGCTGATTATTTTAAAAGTCAAAACTATTAGATAGTAAATCAAATTAAATGAATGAATCAAAGAGGCATATTTTCTTTGTTTGGCTATGTTTTCTTTTATGCATAGCTTTTATGCATACATATACTGCTGTTGCAAAGGTTAAATATTTCTCTCTGTCTGAAAATTACGAAACACCAAGTAAAGATCTGAAGCTTCTGGCTCATTGTCAGCTGTATTTTGTACTTCTTGTTTTATGGATGATTGCATTTCACTCTGGAAATGTTTAACTGTAGCCTAGATTGCATGTTTGACACCGTGTAGGCCTACATACTACATAACATCTGTGCTGTATAAAACATGACCAGGCCATTCTATAGGTCTGCTATTTTATTAGGTTCTGATAAAAATTTTTTTTTACAAATCGTAGTTATATACTGACTACAATCATAGCTGCCTTACAAAGTTGCTCTTTTGGTTTAGTTAATCAGTAAAAGTCTTGCCTTAAAATGAAAGTAAAAGTACCTAAGTGAGCTGAACTTAGAATATGAAATGTAAAAGTACTCACAATGAACAAAAGTTGGCTCTTTGAATGTTACACTATTATATATTATATTGTTCTCACTGATGCACTAATGTGTCAATAGCCATGCTGTTGGTCAAGGTAGAGCAATCTTAACTATTTCACACAGGACTACTGTTGTGTAGTTTAATTTTTATTAATGTATTTATTTTAATTAATTGCATTATATGTTATAAGCTCATCATAGGTTCTTATGTAAAATCTTAACCTGGACTTGCAACTAAACCTGTAAAATGAATGTAGTGTGTAGTAAAAAATAAGTAAATACTCAAGTTAAATACAAGTACCTCAAATCACTGAGTAAAGTATGTGGGTACTAAATTGCAACACATGATTGCTCATTATTACATGTTGCTTCATACATGTCCTCATGGTATTGCCTCATATTACCCATACCATGAGTATTTTTAGCTATCCATAGAAAAAGCTGTCAGCTAATGTAGTGGAGTAGAAGTACCTCAAATGTGTACATAAGTACAGTACTTGAATACATGTGCTTAGTTACATTCCACACCTGAAAGAGAGTTCTCTATATAAATCCATGCACAGAGCTGTTGATGACCCAAAGCCATCACTCCTACATTTCCCAGAATGCAGCGCGTCGTCCCGAACCCCGCCCTTTCCTCTCCTTAACTTTGGCTGTGTCGACTTTCTGTTTTGCAGTGATTTGATTGCTGGGGCTCAGCTATGTGAGTTGGTCCGGACACACCTCGCTCTGCACCACCACCAGCACACGGACTCTCCTCTTCATCTTCCTCATCGGTATCTAAAGAGAAAACAGTTTCATGTAACGTCCTGCCGCCGTCGCTCCGCAGGGTGGAAGATGTCCGCTGGCTTCTCCGGGCCAGGGCCAGTTTAGGAAGATCTTTTCCCACGGAGCCTCATCAGGAAAACACCAACGCCGTTTTTTTCTGTCGTGCTTTGCTTGTGATTTAGAGGCAACTGTCAAAGTTGGGCCCCCTCTTTAAAACACGGAGCTGCATGGCTGTGAAACTTTGCCCTGGACTATTTACGTGGAGTTAACGGCTATGTCTGTTGTGCCAGGCCAAGGCGAGGACGGACCGGGGATGCCTTCTGGCTAGCAGCGCTAACGTTATCTGGACCACAGCTAGGTCGCAAAACACGCATTATTTAGCACGTTAGTCGGCGACATTTCATCGTGGTGTTGGTACATTTTGTTTTTAAGACACTCTTCAGTCTTTCACCACCTACACTGTCGGTGTTAACAAGGAAGACGGCGAATTAGCGGTTACTTTGTTAGCTAACTGTTAACCGTTAAAATCTGTCATCGAGTCGTGCTAGTCACTTTCAGAATCATAACAACAAGAGCCTTTACTTTATTCACTGACACAAAACACTGCAGGGAGTTTTTATATTTCAGCACTAAAACACTAATGTTCACGATAAGTTATTATTTAACACCAAGCATGTGGGTGGACAAACATGTCTACTAACTAAGTGGCACGCACAAAAAGGTGTGTTACCGGGATTGATTGACATTTGAGCAGCACAACTAAAGACGTTCAATTTGGGTGTTTGGCACCTGTTAAACTTTAAGGAGGAGAAAACAGCAGCAGTTGGCCATGGAGGGAAATGTACAACAACAGAAAACGACTCCTTTAGCTCGGGAGCTGACGAGGATATTTAACAGCTACAACAAACACACCATACAGCTGAAGAAAAACCTGAAGGAGACCAATGCTTTCTTTCGAGAAATAAGGCAAAATTACAGCAATGCTTGTGCATCTACATTGAGCTCGGATTCAGCGTATTGTGAGTCAGGTATGTTTGAACACATGCGGCAGCAACATCCCTGTGGTGCACCTTGAAGTGTTTAGCCATGTTTAAAGCAGTCGTCTGTATCTTGTGTTATAGAAGAAAGAGCTAACACGTTGTGAGTGATTTTCCCCACCAACAAGTAGACTGAAAAAAATGCCTTAATTAGGGTTAGGGAAAACCAAAGAGATTAAGCTCCTTCTGAAAAGCATAAGTGCACCAAATATGCTGAGATTTCAGGACTGCACACACTGGCTGGCTGAGAGCCTGGGGTATCAGACACTCATTCTTCTCTTTGCATCAATTGTGTGTGTGTTCGTTTGGTTAACCTTTTACTTTTACTTTATTTACTTACTCATTTACTTTTATTTATGCACCTTTTAGTCCAACTTTTAAATGATCTTATTCAACCCCAAATTTTTATTCTGTATGAAAATGTTTTTACAGATCCACATATCCTAACAGTATGGAGATCTTTTTTCATCATAGATTTAGATACTTAATTCTGTGAAACCCTGACTAAATGCACAGTAGGGATGGTTTGACAATAGAATGCCATGTGCTGCATTTACTGGTGTCCTGTACAAAGAAAAGGTCAAAATAATTTTCCTCAATGTTGAATGAACTATGTTAAGCCGAAGATTAGTCATAATCAACAGAAAAAAATGGGACCATAATGCAGCCTTTCAGGGCTAAGCTTAACACGTCTTCATCTACTAACTGTATTCTTCTCTCAAAATATCCTGGCAACACTTACACCTCTGGACAAAAATGTGCATCATATGATGCCGAAGAATTAAGTCTTGATCAAATTTTTTGGTGGAGGTTATGCATAGGTCTAGACTGACTGCCGTGTTAAGTCTTCCCTCTGTGCAGGGGTCATGCAGTCAAATGTTCCACACAGGTCTGTCCAAAACAATAGGCTTTAATGTGTCATGTTAGGTCAAGGGGTGAATGCTTGTATGGGGAATGCCAGATTAGAGTAACAGTTATACACATGTATGTTAAAAAGAAATGCACTTGTAAATGAGTATAAAGTAGGTCAGTGCTGTTCTTTCCTGTTTGTTATATAACTGTTTTAGACTGTGACTCAGCATCGCTGAGGATTATGTCTGATACCCTCAATAATAAGGTTGAATTGGTTCTTCTGTGTGTGCACCACATCTTAGGGCTGTTTCAGGAAATCATAGCCCAGGGACTAATCTTGGATATAGAAAATTGTATACCTCATACCTCTATCATTGAACAGGGTACCTCGGTATAGTCTGAAATGAGGATCAGATAAAAAGGATAATGGGTCACTAAATACCACGTCTCTGCTAACACTATTTACCAAGAACTCCAAAAAAGTTAATTCCTGGTTTGCTTAAGGTTACTGATAGGATCAACCTGAGCAGCAGCCTCGGGCCTGAAAAGTGAAGCGTGTGCAAGAGTGCCTTGCCACAACGCTAAACTAGAGGCTTCATAATCGTAGAAACCAATGGTTGATGTCACAGTGTTGGTCCACCTCTTTACCTTGTTTATTCTGTCTATTCCCTCAGGCCAGCTCAGCTGCATCTCTTTCCCCACCCATGAGGAAGAGTTTCTGCGCAACACTGTGGGCGCTGCCCCGTACATCCTGGTACTGGGCCAGGACTGTGCTGCCCGCTACCAGCTGCTTAACTGCCTTCTGGGGGAAAGGCTGCTGCCACTGGGCCCCGAGGCCGGCGAGGCTTGTGAAGGAGTCCAGGGCACTGTCTGCAAGAGGCGGAAGCTGTGTTTCACCCATGGGAGACAGACACGGCTCAGCTTGGCACTGCCTGGCCAGTACGAGCTGGTGCACCAGCTGGCGGCAAACTGTGGCCGCTGGGACACAGTACCCCGAGAAGACCTCGAGATCCATGAGGAGTGCGAGGATCCAGCCCACAGGCTAGCCGAGCTGGAGATCACACTGCATCACCCACTGCTACAGGTAGGCTTTAAATCACAGGCTGTGGATACAGTGTGAAATCTACTGGATCTACTCTCAGCACAGTGTCCTTTCATAGTCTAAGTAAGGAGTTTGATGTGAAACCATTTATGTGGTTGGCCCTCCTGGCAGTAATTTCTTTCCTCTTTATGAACCGTGACACTGAAACTCAGAGTTTCATGAAGGTGAAATGAGTCAGAAGTACAGTGTATATAGTTAAATGAAAAATGCATGTTGTTGTTTTTTGCCTGAAAGCTCCCTAAAGCCCTCTGAAAGGCTTTGGCCAGTTGCTGACATCAAATGGTGACATCAGTACATAACTATTTTGTCAAATGTGTGACTTGAATCAACATTGTAAGATCATTATGAGTTGGATATTTCCACAGATTCCTCTTTGTATTTGGACAGTAGAGATGCTATCCATGCAGACTGATGCACAGTATTAAGAGGCTTCAGTTATTTCTGTTAAGATAAAGAGAATCTTGGCACGTATATGGCTGAAGCCGAAGCCTTTGCATGGTCCTCCCTCCATATTTTTTGAACATATCTGTGAATATCTCACAGATTAATTGACATGCCAGTCATCTACATAATGTACAGGGCTACACTGTGGTGTGTAGTGGTTAACATGTTCACCTCACAGCAGGATCAAAAGAAGGTCACAGTTTCATATCCAGCTAACTGTTCTTTTGTGTGAAGTTTGCATGTATCCCTGTGTCCGCGTCTGTCCTTTCTTGGGTCCTCCCGCTTCCTTCCACGGTCCAAAGACTTGCAACTTGGGTTTAATTGGTGACTCTAACTTGTCAATAGGATTGAATGACAACATGGTTGTCTGTCTCCACGTGTCAGCCCTGTGATAGTCTGGTGACCTGTCCAGAGTGTACCCCGTGTCTCCCCCAAGACAGTTTGGATTTGACGGTTATATTTTCAGTTGTCTTAACAACTTTTTCAAATTAGGTGTGGAGAAGCTTAAGAAACATTAATTGAGAGCTGTAAATTTATTCGCAATGTACTTAAATTGCCTCTAGTTTTATGTTGTTTTTTGTTATTTTGTGGAAAAAAATGTCTGATTCTGCATATGTAAATCATGTTTAGGTGTACTTTGCATCAACATGGCAAAAACAGTCCTTTAGTTATGTCATTAATTTCAATCCTATGGCTTTGTCCTGTCTATTTATTATTTATTTTTTTTATTTATTTATTTATAGTTTTTTTTTTTTATCCTCGTCTCTGAACTAGCCTTTGTGTTCACACATGGTTTAGCTCACAAACAGATTACTGAGGAGAGCTGATTATTTCCTGTGTTGCTCAGTGTTTACTTTACATTACTTGCACTACTGTCCAGGAGTACGTTATTTATTTTACCAGTCGCTGTTCCTCTTAAAAGCAGATTCACAGGTAATGTAAGGTTATGTGGACAAAGGAAGACTCGTTGGACCCGTTCCGACTGGTCTTCAGTTATTGTAACCTGAAAATCACAATATCTTGTGGGAGTGAATTGATTTAACATGGTGTAAGGATCGTAGTCATTCCTTGTCATGTGTGACACGTGGAAATTAGTCTCTAATCCTTTTAGACCGAGGCCCCTTAGTGAGCATCACACAGCCTCAGAATCTAGGCCTAGATCTGCTTCAGGGCAGCCCACTCGCCCAGCCCCCTTACGTAATGCCACTGGTCTGGTGCGATTCACATGACTAGGTCATGTTTAAAAATCCCAAACCCTTTGCTGTGATGAAGTTGCCATGGTTACAACTGAATTCTGGTACATTGCTTGATCATAACATCTTGTTTTTTATAATAACTGATTATATTTAGTTAGGGTTTTGTGTAGAATACAAAAGACCATTCAGAACTTTTTTTTAGTCAACAATTCTGCCAAGAAAATCTGCACTAATCTTGGCACACATTATACGCATTCATGTTGATTGCATCTTCAAAATATTTGTCTGAGATTAAAGCACACCAGTCAGTCATTAGTGTTGTGGAATAGAATTGTGAGAATGTTTTTTAGAGTTAAAGGGGAAATGTGTAAATTGTGGCCACTTTAAAAAAGCATTCAATGTTGTGCCAGAATTGCATTAATTATTTATTGCACAGAGACCAACAAACCACCAGAGAGGAGGCACAGGCAGCTGAGTTGAGTTTGTTTTTGTGAATCTGATGTTGAGATAGTGGGCGCTGGCGAGAAGATGCTGTACATCAGTAGTTATCACTGCAACACTATACATAAATGACTTTTGACATGTAAAACCGGTTACTTCTACACATTCTGTTGAAAGTTACTTTATTTTTTTGAAAATTTTAACTAAAAATTTAGCCATATCATAAACATTGCCCCATTTAATGTTGTTTAATGCATTCAAGCTCCATTGTCTGTTTGTGATAAACAGACTGTGTTTTTATAGTTAAATATGTTTATACATTTGAAAAACCCTTTACATTGCTGCATTAAGATACACCAGTCTTCTCTCAGAAAGACACGGAAAAGTATAATAGATTAGTGCCTGGAAGGAAAAGATCAGTTCAGCTGATCAGCTAGAGGTAAGGCCAATCATTTCACACCACTGTCACATTATCACATGTGACTGAGAGACGTGGGACCTCCAGTCCCTCATTTGTGTCAAAGGGTTAGTCACACTTGAGAGGGCCTCAGAGACTTTAAAAGCTGTGGCAAAACAAAATGTATCACAAGTGACTGAATAATACATTCATAAGATTAGATAATCTTCAAATTATGTTGATATTAATTTGACGGTGTGAACATAGGCTTGTCACAGATTAGAGCATGGTGCCTCCCTTTAGGTTTCAGCTGAAGGAATAAGAGATTAACATGTTTAAAATTTGGGTAAACAAAGGCACAGAATCTCTCTGCTCACTGTGGTATTCACACACCGCTGACATAATCGCAGCCACCTGCTTGAGAGGTGTTAATTATCCCTCTGTTCATCCCCAACTTAACCCCTGCTCCCCGCCTCAGTATAAGCACCCAGAGGGCACAAAGGGTGCTTTGCTATCACCAAGTTTCTAAAATTCTTCTAAAGGACGTATTGTGGTATGTTCAGTCCTTCATGAATTCACATAAGCATGTCTGCTTCGTAACAAAGGCCTGTTATATTAGCAGTCACCCTTAAAATATGTTAATGGAAGAAAACTCTAATTTCTTATATGGCAATTTGTCTTGACTGTGTTGCTTTGTCAAACCAGTTTAGATGGGAGCATTAATGCTAATTTACACTTCTCAAAGAAATGAAAAAGTGTAACTTCAAAATAGCCCACAAACATTCTCTTTAAAGGTTGTTGTTGGACTTGATGGCATTAAATCAATTCAAACATTGTATTGATTTTGACTGGTTGTGAGCAAATGTTTGCAGGCTATCTTTGTTCCAAAGAGACTGCTCAGATGAGCTTTGCTCTTGTTTCTTGGAGACAGGACTGACTGTCTCCTTTGTGTAGCTGTTGGTCATTTTTGCCTCTTTTCTCTGGCTGCTTTCCCCCGTCACAGTCTCTCTCTCAAGCCCTCTCTCTGCGACTATTTTTGTTAAAGTTGTTATTTAAAAAGGTTTTCTTAACCCTTGATCAAGGGTTAAGAAAACCTTTTTACTTGCATAATTTCTCTGCCCTGTCACAGACATTCCCAAGACTGCCAAAGATATTTATGAACCATTAGGTTTTCAGAGCATGTGATGCGTGTGAAGTGTTTTTTCTTTCTTTTGCACTTGAAGCCGTCTGAATATCTTTTACTATAAATTGGTTTAAAAACTGTGCTCCTGTTGCCTTGAAGACTTTATACAAAAAAGGTCATAGCTTTGCTGTTCAGGCCACTCCTGTATTTGGTGTCAGTAAGTTCAGTTAATCTAAAGTACATAAAACATACATATAGAGACATTAACCTGATTTTGTTTTCAGATCTTGGCTGAAAACATTAAACCTTCAACAATGAGGTCTATGAATTAGTCAGAGTGAAAAAGAATACGGCAAGAAACTGAACTTACACCAAGGGTTGCAATGAAGTTATTATTGCTGGATTTAGACTTGAGAGGAGGAAGAAACTGTTGCACACTCTAGCTCCATTTGAATTAGAGCCTGGCCAATATGGAAAACTGAAAACCGATGTCGGAGAGCAAAGATTCACAGATTTCCGATATGATGGCCAATATAGTGAAATGTTCAGCTACGATGAAAGTGGACTTTTTCTATGTGAATTGTTCATTGGCTCAGCACCAATATGAATGCAATGAATGTAAATTAATAAATAAATAGCAATATACATCTGTACTGTATGTTCATTATGACTTAATTGCTTACCGTTTAAATAAAGAATACATAAAATGACTAACACCATTTCTTAATCACCTCAGTAACTGTTTGTTCAGGCACTTAAGGACAGTGTACACAAGCTGTGAATACATCACTGACATAACATCACTATTTTAAGGGTTGAAACCGCAAACGTGTCTGCATGCAGTTTCCTATATGAACATTCAGCAGATATAGAGATAGATTGTGTGTTTATTTACCTTGAAAGTGCTTGAATTTTTAATTTTAATTTGGGTGCACTTGCCTTTCACAGAACCATATTCCCCAGTAACCGCCTGTATATAAGCCAGCTTGAAATGAAAGTAACATTTTTGTGTTTTCCTTTTTCCTCAGGAAGCGAAGGTCATGGTGGTGCCCTGTCCGAGTGTCCAGCCAATAGAAGAGGCCTTGGAAGACTGCACCCGCAGCGTGATCCCTATCTTACTCTATGCCATCAACCAAGACTCCTTAAGTGCAGAGCAGGTGGCCGAGCTCTGGAAGGTCAAAGAGATGCTCCCCTTTCCCATCTGTTTTATTCGTATCCCTGACACCATTCCAGCAGCCTCCCCAGATCCCGGCCGCCGTGCGGAGAAGGAAAAGGAAAAGGAGAGGGAGAAAAGTGCCCTCCATAAGCAGCTACTGTCCCTCGGCATCCTCAATAGCCCAACCGGAAACTGCTCCTGTGGCGCCCCAACACAGATACCCGTCCCGGGGGCCAAACCCCAGAGCGTGCTGGGTGAGGCTTTCGAAAGGCTGCATCGGTTGCTGGTGCCTTTTACTCGCCAAGTGCTGCAAAACCAGCAGGTGGAGGCTGCCAACCTGCTTAATGGAGTCCACTGTCGCTGTCTAGATCTTTTCATCAACCAGGTCAGAGGCTGATGCACTCTGGGATTGTTCTGCTGTTTCTACTCTAGTTACCTTTGCATGAACTGCTTGATATCAGCCTGCATGAAAAATCACCAACAGACCTTTATCCTTTCTGCTCCACATTTCTGCAGGCCTTTGACATGCAGAGGGACCTGCAGATAACGCCGCGCAGGCTGGAGTACACTCGTGAGAAAGAGGGTGAACTCTTCACCTCCCTTATGGCCATCGCTAACCGCAAACAGGAAGAGATGAAGGAGATGATAGTGGAAACGCTGGGCAGCATGAAAGAGCAGCTGCTGGAGGACGCTGCCAACCTGGAGTTTACAGGTTAGTGAGCAACAAGCTGGATAAAGGCTACTAATCAGGCAAGATTTGTCTCCTCAGATATGGTGTTATAATTGATAGTGGGAGTTATACTATATTTTGTCTGTTGTTAAACGGCTTCAGTCTTTATGGCCATTAAGTCATTTGTGACAGTATGTTTGAATGCAGTCCAGAAGTAGACTGACTTTATTATGAAAAATTTAATTTTCCCTCAAGACAGAAGTCACTGCCAAATTTCCAGGGGTTGTTGCAAATAGAATTGATTAATTCTGAAAAGTGACTCATTCAATTTAATTAGGTTAATTAGCAGTTTGAATATGAATTTAATTGAATATGAAATTAAAAGCTGTGTTTTGGTTCAGATTCCAGTAAGTAGAAAATGTGATTTGCTCTTTTAGACCCCAGTTACTTCATGTTGGAACCCTCAAAATTAAGCTTGTTGTTTATTTGGCTCTCAAAATTTCAGCCTAATGAGAAAGTATTCCCACTTTATTATTTCTCTATTTAAGAAGATGACTGACTCGTGGTACCCATTCAGATTATTTGATTTTGTCCATTCTCTCTGTCATTCTTTGTGATACTGCGAATGTGTCTCTCAGGGAGAAAAAAACCAAACTGACTTGACTTTACCCTGCAGGGGTTCTCAGAGTTACTCAAAGCTCACAGAGATTTGTCATTGTCTTTAGATTCTATCGTGACCTCTAGACCTGCCGACACAAGACCGAGCCAGCTGCGTTTCATAATCTCAAAGACACAAAGTTGTTCAGTGTTTGAGTCAACAGTTGTGAGCAGCTGAGTAAAGTCTTTCATTGGTTGTTGTGTTTTGCGTTCTTTTGGTCTCGCTTGTTGGGTGTTTTCCAAGACTTGGTTTTCTAGGTTTAGCTCGGTCAAGCTTGCTATCGTGTCCTTATTCTTAGGGGTGTATTTTGGGAAAAGCATGAGGGTTCTGGTAACTGCTGTGGAGCTTGGTAGTGCGCCTCCAAAGTTTTGTAACTAGGCTGCGGAGGGGTATTTTCTTTAGACATAACTGCTGTAAATACTGATAAAAGCAAATAACTTCAATCAAAAAGTAACATAAGTAACAACATTTGTTGATTTTTTGTTTTGTTTTGTTCAGTTCGTTTAGCTGCAAGTATGGTATTATTTTTCACCATAGAGATCATTTCATCCACGTTCTTTCCTCTCAGTAACATTCCAACGTGCCTCATGCTGATGATATAGATAGAAAACTAATAATTTCGACTTGAGCTTGTAAAATGTGTTTTACTGCAGGTCTGGCAAATCTGCGATAAAACATTTAATCATGAAAAAAAGTCAAATTCAAAAGTTCAGTCTGCACAGTTTCCATCGAGTAAGCCATAATGTGCACACTCAGTCGCCAGTTTTTATGGTACACCTAGCCAAAACCATTGCAGTCTAATAAAAGAGTGCTGCATAAATCCTACCTTCAAGATAGTAATAATGTTCAGTTCATGTTGAAGCTGTTTTAGAGAGGTGTAAATAAAATTGTGTGGTCAATTCAGAGGCTGTAGTTTAAATGTTGAACTGTGTTACATTACACAGAGAAA
>CAFUXE010000684.1:6245-19235 GCA_903364295.1 Serranus cabrilla
AAAAAAAAAAAAAAAAAAAAAAAAAAAAAAAAAAAAAAAACTTGTTTAAATTGTATAATCTTCTCCTCCTTTCCAGTCGACACGAAGCACACGAAGTTGCGTGACTTTCACATAATCACCATCAACCAGCTCGTCGTACATACTGTTAATTCTATCTGTGACATTCCTAACGGGTTTCAGCTCATGTAAAATGTACTCCGCAATACCAGCAACCCTGGCAGGACTTGTACGGATGCCTGACAATCTCAAAAAACGTAGGACAGCAGGAATGAACCGTACAGACCACAATCTCTTCACGACAGCTTCATAGTTGTTCGCGTAGAAAGAGTGTGGTAATACACTCACACATGTGTGCTGCCTCTGACTGGGATGGTTAATACGACATCCGTTACAGAGCTCCTCCCAATACTTGTACAATGTCAGATTAAGCAGGTGAATGACCGCTATTTTGACATTATCGATAAACTCTGGTGATCCCGTCCAGAATGCCCTGTCCGAGTCAGGACAGTGTGTATCATCCGGTAGTACAAAACGTGGTGGTGGAGATAGAGGAGAATCAATCTCTAGGTCTCCACAAGGAGGTGCAGGACTTTGGTGTGGTAGAGACAAATGATCAGGGGTCGGTGGAGCAGACGGCGAAGATGGAGGACATTGAGGAAGCAGCGACGGAGATTCAGGAGTTGGTTGAGGAGTCTGGAATATCCGTGATGGTTGTGACAGTGAGAATGATGACGATGGTGGTGAGTCACTGTCAGCTTCATATCCTATCAAATCAGATAGTACTTTATATTAGAACACACAGTCTATATATATATATATATATATATAAATTTATCAGTCACACACATACATGGATTAAAAATATACACCCACCATTTTCTGCTATCTGTAGTCACATCGAATGCTCGGTCCCCTCCCCAGACATCGACGCAAGAATGACATCTTGCGAATCATCCCGTGTATCATCGAACAACAGAGTTTTTCTAACACTTTCAAAAGTAGTGCTGCTTCTGTCTCTTTCGATAGCAGCGTCAACTTCACTAAACACTCTTTGCAGACCCCACCAGTCGCACCACTGAATAAAGAAAATAGTTTCAAAACCGATTCCCCAACTCACTTCTACATCCCCCTGGAATGCACCCATGACACCCAGAAAAATAAATGGTACCCCCTTACAATACATAGCTTCAGCACGGTATATCTCGGGCCCTACAGGACTGCTCCAAGGTGAAAAATACTGTGTCAGAGGAACACCCAAATTGTCATGTAGTGCCTCGGGAAAACCATACTTGTCAAGGAATGTGAAGACAGAGGTGGAACGAAACAGTTTCCAATCTTTTACAGACATGTAACCACTCACTTTAGCGTGAGGGACAAGACCTGAGTCTGCACAATCCTCCACACACAACTTCACCATACCATCGCAATATCTAAGGGAATATGCATACCCGCTATCACCCTCATAAAATATCTGTTTTGACGCAGATGAGGCAGTGAGACCATCTCCTCGTTTCTTTTTGCGGAGGGGAGCATCCGGAACTGTGATATGAGTACTGACGGCAGGAGACATACCATCGACTTCCAATTCGTCCACGAAATCCAAACGTCTGGAGCAAGGCATGATTGTTTAGGTCCTCTGATGAGTAGAAATGAAGAAATGAAGAAAAATTCGCGAAAAATCCGGAGAGAGAGTGAACGTCTTCAGCTGCTGCAACGATGTAAAAATGCCCCTGATGTTCTCATATTTATACTTAAGTGAAACAAACTCCACCCATGTAAAACGCCCCTGGAACGCCTCCAGACACACCCCCGCCACACCCCCGCCACACCTCCGCCACACCTCCGCCACACCTCCGTTACGCCCACCGTTACGCCCACCAACGCACGCGCGTGCACGCGCGTGCGTTTCACATGCACGCGCATTAGAACCTAATATTTACTACTGCTACATCCTGTCATCCTAATGTACGAGATGGATGGGCAGGAAGCTTACATCCTGTAGAGCAGCAGTAACTGACGTGACACTAAACCTTCCACGCACCCAGTTGACTACGGCAACACCAGCAGCATCTCGGCAGCTCCAGCGAGGCTGTCATGGGACACATCAAGCTCAAACTGGAAGACGTGTTCATCTGTCTGCTCCAAGGTCTAACACACGTACAGTAAACACAATACATGCTGCATGTTCCACTGTGTGGGTCACTTCCTGGGGCTGATGAAGCACGTTCATTACCCTGACAGAGGGAGGAGATGTAATCACACCAGATTGTGTAAACCAGTCCCTTATAGATGACTTTTAGTTGATTAGAAACCATTCTTTACTATCACAAGCAAACTCCCACAGTGACGGCTTATATTGGATCCCTAATAAAGTCTCAGAGGAGTGCACTGTGATATGCACTGGGCTTGGTGAGTGTATATTACACACCATTTCTCTTGATTGTTATTTTACCGGCATCCAATTAGAGAAATTAGGACAGCAGCATGGCCGGCTTATCAGATAGCAACAATGTAAAGTCGACCACGGAGGCGTTCCTAATGGTGGTGTAATGGGGACATTTTCTATCGCCTGTATTTCATATTTCACACATAATGCGATATATGCAGCAATGTTCTGTAGGTGGAAGTTGCATAATTTCTCAAGCATAGCCAATTAAGTGAAAAGCCACCATGCAGAACATGTTTCACTGATGGGACTGCCACTGTTTTTAGCCTTTTATTAGAAATTGTCAGGATGTGAAATTATAGTTGTATGAACAATAAATGATTTGTGTGAACTGCACAAGCACACACTAATTCCATACCAGGACTGAGGAAAACAAACTGAACTGAACTGTACATAGCACATCATTTCTCCAACATGTAATTTTATATATATATGTAAAAACACAGATGATTGCTCGAAGCTGTTTTGTTGATTATAATTCCAGTGATTTGCTCCCGTTCCTTCCTCTATAACTACTTTATAAGACCGTTCCAGCCCATGCAGTTTTATAAAGATAGAAGTGAAGCCAATCACAAGACAAGCAGGACTAATTGCTGATTGTATATTCCTTTCTTTTACCTCCCACCCTCGCCGCTTCATGAGAACACACCGTTTCCTTTCTCAGGAGCGTTAAGCTCTGAGACCAGCGCTCTGAATTAATGCAGTTTATTCATGCCAGCACACTGGCTCCAAAGCAGGAAATTAACATCTTTTAATTTCCCATATTAAATTTCACACGTTCAACCTTGAAGTTAATTAAAAACATTAGACACAAGTGAGCTATCCCACGAGCTATTACTAGAAAAGCGCTATGAGGGGGTACAGTAAGGCTATCTGACACAAACCCACACTCAGAGATGTGATACAGGGGACCAACTGGCAGCACGCTGTTGCTTTAGACAGGTAATAATTTCAACCAGGGGCGTCATCTGAGGTATGGATTTAAGGGGCTAAGCCTCAACTGGGGAGGTCTGAGCGCTGCCCTCCCAGGAGAAATGTTTCCAGCGCCATAAAATGGTTGTTGGCCGTGAGTTTTAAAAGTGGCAGTAGACCTAAAATCAATAAATAATTTGGCTTTGTTGTTTCAAGGACTGTTGGTATGAATTGCTTATAAGTCAGCGTACAGTAAACAACAATTCTGTCCATTTCTGATAAAAGAATATTTCAAAAATTATGATGCAGTGCCGTTCCAAAAAAGTTGGGACACTGACTAAAAGGTTGATAAAAGAAAATGTATCATTTGCTTATCTCTGTGATACTGTACCAAGACAAGTGGGTAAGAAAGGATTAGACCAAGGTTCTTTCAATCTGATGTAGTTTCAGTTGTGCTTAAGCCACATTTTACCAAGCACACCTGCAGAAACTAAAAGATGGTAGCTTTCAACAAGATCTCCAATCTAAGCGACAGAATGGACCGTTTGCCAAAACCACTCATGAGTGTTTGGCAGCTCACGGTACAGCGGAGCATTCTTGGTTGCAAAATGCTACAGTTTTTGTGAATTTATGCTGCAAACCACTGACCAAGATTAAGGGGCGTTATAAAAAACAGTTTGAAAAGTAAATAAATGTACGTAAATGCCGGAAGTGAAGTAGCTACGAGGGTGATGTGAGCCACAGAATTTACATGAAAAGCCTTTTACTTTTGTCTCTAACCTTCTGTGCATTTTGCATTTTTGTAATTAGCTTTGGCTCAAATTTGATTTGTTCTTATCCTTTTTTTTTTTTACACTGCTTCCAACTTTACATTAATAACATTTAAAACATCTCATTTAGAGTCCATTATCTTTAGCCGTACAAAACTGAAACTATTTAGACTTTTTCACAAGCTCGCCTACATTGAATACAGATAAACCAGACAACTGCATTTGAGAATCATCCAGCAGGAGTGTGTCGGTTTAAAATAACACCTGCTGGATGGAAATCAGTATCTGTCAGTGAAAACTGTTACTGGCATAATGTAATGTATACAGTTACGGGCATAATGAAAGCAATACACAAAGACAGCACCACAAATTAAGTAGCCCTCAAGCACTTTTCTGTCGATGTTTTAAAAGCAGTTTTTATTATTTAGATTGCAGTTTATTGCTGGTGTAAAAAAAAGACATTTCCTTATTGGCTGATATTGGCGACAATTTATCCTCATAAACTCAAAGTAACCGTACTGATCTTCAATCCAGCCGTTATCCAGCACCTCCCAGTCTTTGCCTTACACAATGACCATGACATCACTTAAAGTAATTATCACACTCTGCAGGGGGTTTCACATTACTGTGTAGCCAGTGAGCTGCCTCTAAATTTGACTCTCTATTTCATGGTATTAACCTCTGGCCCTGTGTGAGCGGTGGGTAATGTGCAGCCTCTAGCATGTAATGTGCTGTGTGGAGAACCTCGCTGACCTCCAGTAACAGGCCCATTAATGGCTTATCTCCAGCTGAGGCAGCCATAAGGGCTGACCCATCCACGGGTACTTTAGTAACAGGTCAGAGACACACACACATGTGTAAAAATACATGCCTGTACACACACTCTGTATAAACTGCAGTCACAAACACACTCCTCATCACTTCTCATTAGCAGCCATGTAAAAACAGGTCATGCTCAAACAAGTAATGAGGCATCACAGCAAGATATGACTTACAAGTCCCAGTGTTCATTTAGTTAATAAAGACTGTGACTAAATGTGTTCATCAGCCATTTTTTTTAATGACTAAGATGAGACGATGATGAAACGTCTTTAAACACTAACTGTGAATACATCAACATGCAACACTGTTAACAAAGACAAGACTAAATTGTAGTTAAAAAAAAACTTATTTTTGTGTAACGCAGGACGTGTAACTATATCAATTTTAAAGGACACATTTTTAGATACTGTGACAAATTATGAAGGGCTGAAAACTGAGGATTCAGTGTTTGCAGGTCAGGTACAGGATCTGGATTTTGTATTTATTTTTTGACTCCCCTTTATTTTAATTGTGTAATATTTAGTAAGTATTAAGTAAAAAATGACACAACCCCAATGACGAAAACGTGCAGACACTCTAAATGCATCAAATTCAACTTTCAATTTCGAGTTTGTTAAAACAAAAACAAAAGTTCTGCAGTTTGTGCATTATAAATATTGTCTTTGTTGAGTTTTGAATTGAATATACATCAGAAAAGGATTTGCAAATTATTGCATTCTGTTTCAAACATAAAGTGCACCACAGTACCTTTCATTTTGGAAAACGCCCGGATCATTGTGCTACACAACAACCGACACATGTGAAATATGTTACTAAATGACAAAATGATGGTTTCAGCTTGACTAGATTGACTGAAATGTTCAATATAATCAGAAGACAAAAAATGACTAAAATGTCAACAAATTCCATGGCTTAAACTACACTAAAAAAGTTTAAAAATAAAAAATCCCCTGTCTTTTAGTGAACTAAAACTAAAACTGTAAAGCGGTTAACTGAATATAATAAAAGGACACAGAATGAAGACTAAATAAACACAAGATATTCCTCAGAATGAGAACACGTTCTCCTGTCGCCAACAAAAGACATTTTTTGCCAACAAAACACACTGGATTACTTTCACTAATTGATTTTTTAGATTTAATTGAAGAAACCTCTGGTATTACTGCCACTATGACTGTAAAACTAGAAGTTATTAAAGACCAGAGCACATTAGTGAATATGATTGTGACACTAGAGATGTGACGATCATTTCCCACTAATGACTAATAGCTTGTTCCCCATAAAAAGACCATAAAAAAGATTAAAAGACCAACTAATACCCTTACGACAGATTAGTTACCTAATCGACTAAGACAGAGCAGCGGGGTTTCATTCCAGGTGTGTTAAAAGACAAAGAAAGAGTGTGGATGTACTGTATTCACATTGCCGGCTCTTCGTACTGCTTTTATTGGACTCTGACTCAGAGTTATTTGCATAAAGACCTGCGCTCTCCAGAGCTCTCACAGTCTGGCTTCAGGGCAGCTCGTTCCATGAAGACTGCACTCCTGGAAGTCACAGAGGGACTCTGCTGAGCCGAGCTCATAGCTGCTTCATCCTCCTTCCCAGCATTCTTCCCACACTGCAGGCTGTTAACCAACAGGGTACGCTCCCGTTTCCTGCAACAAGGATGTCTGGGGGTCTTCGTGCTTAAGGTCGGCCTCCTGTTGAGAGGGCGGTTGCTTGCAGCTAACACTGCAAAGAGGATCCCTCCATTGAAGTCCCTCTTGGCTCAGCGTTACGTCTCCTTTTTTAATGCAGAAACACTTCAGATGTGCCGTCACCTCTCTGCTCTGTTGCAGCTCTGATCACAGGCGACGTTTCCTTTCTTTTACCTGCTCCGACATGCAGGTTAAAGCTCCTTTTCTCTGCACGTGGATCCATGCCAGCTGGTTCCCCCCTTCAGTGTTTTTTGGTAAAGCTCGCTGTTGTTCCTTCACGGCACATACTTCCCAAGTAAGACCTCTTTATTGTCGATCCCTTCCTCCTCTTCCCTCACTTGCCAAAACCTATAACAGGACTCCAGACAGCCAGCTGCCTTATAAGACCAACATCACAGCCAAAGTGTCATCCTGTCAATTTACTCTGTACAACATTTATCGATCCATTTCTCACAAAAGCACAGTTCCTTGTCCAACCTCTTGCCATCTCCGTGCTACACTGATGCAGCTCCCTGCTGACAGGACTGACTCCCAGCAGAAATCACACACAATGTCGGAAAATGGAAAAGTTTAAACGCTGTTATGACGAGGAAATGAAGCAAAGGTGGCTTATAACTCAAAGCAAGCAGAGAGAAAGAAAGAAAGTAGCATCAACATGTATGCACGGAGCAAAATGTTTGTGTAGACTTTAAAATGAAGCAGACCACATAAATCAAAAAACAAATGAGGTTGTCAGAACATAATCAACACATTCATTCCAGCAAACAAGACGCAATAAAGAGGAAAAAAAGACGACGCGCAGTGTTCTGATTTGTGTCCGTGTCAGCAGTTGATGCAACAGTTTCAAGGTGGCAAAGCAATAAAAGTAATTAACTTGTTTTGATTGCATAAATGTGTCCAGATTGAGTGTAGAGGAGAGGGCGGATGTCACTTTCGTTCTCCGGGACGTAAATATAAGTAGTATGAAACTTAAATTCATGCATGAATGATACAGGATTGTGTTTTTGTTAAAGTTGCCCGGACCTTTTGCACGACCTCAATCCCACTAAAAAGTCTCCTTATGTGCATTTGAATATAAGCATCTGTTCTAATTTAAATATCTGTGCATATGTTCTTCCTCATTGCTTTTCTTGTGGTCGCTTCCTTCTTGCACATCCAGCTGCCTGCAGGTAACTTATGGTTTGGTTGTAGCAGGAGGAGGAGGAGGAGGCGTCCTGTTCACCTTAAAACCTGCAACGTTACTGTTCTCAGGAACCGTAAGCTCCCACTCTGCAAAGATTTTAGTTTTACTGCCTCGAGTTAATTGTTTTGCTGTTGAATTTACAGAACCACTGCTGTATTGTGACATATAATATTACTGTGATATGTACTGTATGTGTAGTGTGAAGGGACAAGAACACAACAATAAAGAGTTAAGAGATAATGAGCTAATTACACTAGATAAAAAGCTAGATTGTGGTCAGATGATGGACGATGGGGTCCAAGACTGTATTTAGTTTATTAAGGCACGCTAAAAATGTGATTTATCATTACTACTTAAGCTACAAATGGAAAACCAGAAGGCTTCTGATACCAAAGTCTTAGGTTAATGCATGCAAAATTAATAAAAAAAATATAATCAGTCACACCTACACTGCAAAATAAAGTTATTTTACAGAAATAAACAGTATTATTTTGCAGGTGTTTTGTTTTTCTACATTAAGTGCAACAGAGTTACATACATTTTGTATTGTTTTTTATCATAAGTTTATTCAATTGCTTAATGATCTTGAATGTTGATTCTATATAAGAAAAAAATACACATCATACAGCTAGACGTAAAGTTAAACACTTAAAATTTGGGGTAAATAAAAAATGTTTTTTCAATTTTGGCGGCAAAAGTTGACAAATACGCAAACACGTAGCATCATATTAAAGTAAAAAAAATAACTTTGTTCTCCAGATATATGTTTTTTAATACATACTTTTTAAAGAAATTAAAAACTGAAGGTTGTTTAGTGTTATTTTTTTACAGTATATACTTTATGTTTTGATTATAAGATGGTAAACAATGTAAACATTATACTCGCTTCACCTCAGCATGTTAGCATGTTAGCATGTTAGCATTGTCATCGGGACCGTCAGCCTGATGGAGTTCTGCCTGCAGCTCAGAACACTCGGAGCCATTTGCACGGCTGCAGACTCTTAGTGTTGCTCAATATTTAACACACACAGCAGCCGCTCTCTCACCTTAACTAATTGCTCCAAGTCGTCTAAACATAACCATGAAACATTAAGCAAGGAGCCAATACTCGAGAGAAAACAAATAAAATATGAAGACAGTGAACATTTTACTACAGCCGGTCAGATATTATCAAAGGTATTGATGTAAATGCTGTCCAATATGTTCCATTAAAAAACTTTTTTACACACTAAATAATGCAGAAAATATTGTTTGGTGTGATTTAAAAATTGAGTTAGCTATTCATTTTTTTTTCAGAAATTGACTGAAACTGAACAGAAATAATGTTTATTTAGTTATTTTTCTTATTCCTATTTATTCTTTTTATCATTTACAGAAGTGGATGACAATGTAACACATTGTATAGTAATCAATTACAATTTTGAATAGAATTTAATAAAGTTTTATGTTTGAGAAAGTAGCTCTCTGGGTACAATCCACATATTAAAAGGTCTTTTTTCCATTATGGCATATGGATTATCGATTCATTTTCCTCCTCTAAAATCAGTATAAGCATCAGACTCATAAATCCCATATCATTCAGGCTCTACGTTTATGTATTTTTACAGTATATAACCTTTCTTTTTGTTATGTTGTGTATTTGCTCTGAGACGGGGCTGCCATGCGGACATGTAAAAATGTACCTGAACATGTGTATGTCACCGCTGGTTGTGGCCACTCGTCACACTTCAGTGGGCTGCAGGCGACCAGCTCACCAGCTGACACATTTTCCATTGTGATTCATCATGCTGCATGCCGGTGGCCTGCTCTGGCCCATCACGGTGCGGCAACAAGGCCGACGTGACGCCAACAAAAACATTTGTGAGATAAAGAGTGATGAACAATAGAGAAGCGGGACAGAGAGCGCCGTCTCAAACACGACAACATGTAGACATCATGTGTGAACCTGAACATGAATCGGGCCAAAATGAGGCCCACCTGAGAACGACAACGAATGGATAGATTATTAAGTTCCCCTCCACCTTCTCTGGGTGTCACACACACACACGCTGTGCACTGACATTTCGATGAAGCAATAAAGCCTTGTTCCTCCAGCTGGCATCTGCAAACTCAGTGGGGAGGAGAGGTGTCTCATATCAGTTGTTAAGACTGATCATATGCACACACACACACATGCAGCAGGCGCATACCGTAGGTGCATATGCAAGAACACAAGTAAAATCACACACTGCCACATGGATAGCCCACTTACGCTGGATATCAGCCAATGTTTTCATCTCACGTCTCCTTGAACTCTCCCACTGTTTTGGAAAAGCATTTGGAGAGGAAGTGAGTATTTTTAGCCAGTAAATGTGCTGCATGTTTGTGTTTTCTCTCCCCGGTGGATAAATTCGCTTTCACTCCAACTATACATACGAAGACTGCTCACAGATGCGAGAATATGTGCATCTCTTAAGTGCACAAACAGAGGGAAAACAGGCACGCACACACGGATACACACACACACAGCAGGACCCAGTGCAACCTCTCCATCAAGCTGCACTGGAGGGACATGTAGCTCTTTAGGCAAGGTCACTCATTCATCATCTAAATCTCTCCCTGAGTCACCCACTCACTCACTCACTCACTCACTCACACACACACACAGCCGAGTCTCCATGTTGCTAAGTGCTGTTATCTTCATCAGCCCTAAGGAGCAGGGCAGCGGAGAGAAGCTGCTGCCATCCTTTATTCCCTGATATCCTCCTGCATGGGTCAACTTTTTTTTTAATGCATTTACCAAAGCGACAGTTGTAGGTAGGAGAGTTCGGGAGAAAAAACGGAGAAAGGGATGGAGAAAGAACACACGGTGGGTCAGAGACCAGCGCAGGAGACGGATATTTCGCCCTGAGGACAGTAATATCAATTTAAAGTTCACCACAGCAGAGACTCGCTGTATTGTGCTGCGGCGGAGCAATCTGTCAGCTCTCGTCACCTCACGCACTATATCCATGACTTCACTTCACTGTGAGTGATGCTGCAGAACACACATCTGCCTCTGCATACATACATATACATATACATATACATATACATGCTATCTCCAATTAGCATAAAGTTTCTGACCTTGAAACAAACACAAGAAGATCTCAAAGTAACATATATATCTGTGTTTTGACAGCACCGCAGCCGAGATGGGGAAAAAAAAGGAGCTCAGTGAGAGAATGGCTTTAATTAATGTCTTTAATTGAAAATTAATTACTATTCATTGAAGTGGTACCAGGCTTCTCTTTCTCTCCCGCTCTGTACCATGAAAGGAGAGAAAATTAGATGCCACATAACAGGGGTTTAGCCATGTCCCCTCCATTGTTATGACAGGATTCATTAAAGCACTCAGCCCTGTGTGTGCGTGGGTGTGTGTGTGTGTGTGTGTGTGTGTGTGTGTGTCAGACAAATTGTCCAGCATTATAATCTATTCAGCATCCCTCGCACAATAGATGGGGATGATCTCAATATTTATTGAGGTTATTTATCCATGTTTATGTCATTATCATAATTAGCTCTGTGACCAATGATTACTGACATTACTGACTGATATGCAGATCGTTGTTTTATTGTTTTTTTGGTTATTTTGCCTTTTATTTTGATGGCAGCAACCAGAAAGTAGCAAAGGTGCAGACCTCAGACACATACACTGCATTATTATATTTTAGCAATTTGTAAAATAGTATATTGTCAATATATAAATACTGATTATTGGTATCATATCTATATCAACTTATATGCTTTCCAACCTTTTTTTCACTCATTTTTCTTATTTTCCAACCTAATTATTATTTTATTTACTTATTTATTTATTTATTACTCCCTATAAAACATACATTTTGCAGAATTGCTACAAGTATGAACAACATATGTAAAAAAAAAATGTTTTATGTCTATTAACTCCTGCTATGAACATGTTTTCCAATACGCACCAATATAAAAACAGAAAAAATCTTGTGTCTTATAGCTTTTTAATGAATTAGTATTTATTCTTTATTTAAATGGTTACATACAGTGTTATAATGATAATAACTTTTATTTTTATAGCCCCTTTCAAAACAAAGTTACAAGGTCCTTAACAATAAAACAAAATACAAATTAAAACACATAAATAAAAGACGTAAAAGGTCAATAAAAGGATCAAATTAAGTTTTATGAAGAGGTTTAAAAGATGACACTGAGTTGTGTTGATGTTTATTTGGTTATTTATTTCATTTTCATTAATTTTTTATTTCATCAGTGTTGTTGACCATTTAAAACATTGTATGTAGAATGTATAATCAATTAATTATATGTAATCATATGTATATTATTATATCATTGACATATCTGTATCTTTTGGTGTTGGCTAAACATTCACAGATGATCAGAAGGCACTCTGAGATCTGAGATTATGATCCAATAAACTGCTGATTATTTATGCAGTAATCTGTTTAAATTTACCACAAGAGCATAAATAAAACTATATTTGGTGAAATAAAAAGCGTGTTCCCTCTCGCTGTCCAAGCCTCACAAGACAGATTTCTTAATTAAATACTGAATGATGATGATGATAATTAATGCACACATTGCATACGCCATTATCGCATTACATAATATATTGTTTGGAGAACAGCATGTGGTGATTTTTTGCTCTGTTTTGATGCATTTTATCCCATTTGACAAGTTAATACATAGAAGCCAATTACATTTGACTTGAAATGAAATGTGGTTGCGTAACGCCTCTGTACTTTAATGAATTAGTGAAACGCTTTGGTACTGACGTCCAAACACTGCATGTTAAACGATGTTCTCCGTGGATTAGATAGATTTGTTTAATCACCCTAAACATGTAAATAAGCTGGAGCTGTTGACGTCTGTGTTTAAAGGCTCAGAGAGACATTTGATTTGCAAAATGAGCGTGGAGGCAGATTTTGCTGACTGACAGAAAACCTCTTGCTGTAAAGGCAACGACGGCCGGCTCTCTGAAAACACTGGTGTGCACGCTCTGAGAGGCAAACACACCTAAACTGCCCTCTTGGGCGGCAAAATAGGCTCTAAACTGCCCTCTTGGAAGCCAAAAAGCGCCTAAACTGCCCTCTTGGGAGACAAAACGTGCTCTAAAGTGCCCTCTTGGTAGGTAAAACGCACCTAAAG
>CAFUXE010000684.1:19651-38961 GCA_903364295.1 Serranus cabrilla
TATTGGGAGGCAAAACGCACCTACAGTGTCCTCTTGGGAGGCAAACGCGGCTAAAGTGTCCTTTTGGGAGGCAAAACACGCTCTAAACTGCCCTCTTAAGAGGCAAAATAGGCTCTAAAGTGCCCTCTTCAGTCGTGAGAACATGCTGTATGTTTTCACCCCTGTCCTTCAAAAAGTCTGTGCACGCCACTGTCAGGGGCTGCATTTTGTTTTTCAGGAGGAGAGGACTAATGGGATGACGATCGATGGAGGTGATATATTTGGATGTGACAAACAAAGCATAATGAAACAATTAGATGCAGACGCCGTGATGAAATTTAGAAAGTTAAATAAAGACTGCAGGCTGGAATGTGAGAGAAATCATGGTGGACGTACAGATCCGGCGTCATTAGTCAGTATGTAGTGTTTGCTCATTTTAATGTATGATTCAAATGAAACGGAGGAGATATCCGCTGTGAGATGACACATCACAGATGACCGGGGGGTTGTGCGCTTTACAAATGCAAAGCTCCCATTCCAGTGCTGGAGATGCGAGTAATTGCTGGTGGTTATACTGGGCCTGGGCCTGCATTAATGGCACATTCTGCTTTAATATGGCATCAAGCAAAACATAGTATCCCCTTGACATTCATTAGTCTGTTTTATGCAGTGTGTGTGTGTGTGTGTCCTTTGTGGAAACATTAAATTTGGTTGTGAAAACAGCCCTGCATTAAAAAACAAACGCAGCATGTTGCTTCAGATACCTGTAGGTTGATAAAAATACATTTGAAGGTTTATGATACTAACAAGAAGGATTTAACCATTCAGCTCACAGCAAACACTGCCAGGTGAGCAGTACAATCACACCTTTACTGTTATGAAGTAATTTAAGGAATGTGCATCAATGCAGCACGTAGCAAAGGTGAACCAGGAGCTAACACGGTGGTCTCATTGAAATGAATGAGGGGGCGAGTTTTTTTCATGCATATCCGTCTGAACACAGCCTTTAATTGGGACGTCATCCAGTAATCACAATTGACAAAGAAAATCACAAAAAAAAGTTGAACTATAGAATGGACGGTCATCTTGTTGGCTAATGTGTAAAATCTGTGCAGGTGCAGATACACATTTTAATAGAATAATATCATTAAGGTGTGAAAAATGTGAAAAATATTTTTTGCAAATTGGAATAAAATGGAATTTATATAAACAAGACTTTTGCCCAAAAGTGGCATCAGGATAAAAAATGGTGTCTCTACATGTTATACATATTGAACTATTTACATTTTTACAGCCTCTCCTGTCCTCTCCTCTCAGCTCTGTGTAAACAGATTCTCAGTGAATATTTGTCACGTGACCGTTGGTCTCAGCAGAATCAATTATGTCGCTGAGGAGCAGAATTTAATGTTTTTAACATGTTTTTATTTTTGGCATCTTTTTATCTGTTTTTATTTTTGGCATTTTTTTTAAATTAGATATGTAGAATAAATTGATTTTGACATAAATATCATAGTTTTAAGCTTTTGTCTTGGATACTCTTTCTCACAGAATCTTCCAGGACTTTCAGAAAGTTGGAATTCAGACAATAATTGCTGTTTTTCCAGTTGCTTTCTGTATTAACAGTGTTTTTTTCTGCTACCTTTTAAAGAAAACACACTTGATCAATTGTAAATAAAACTATATTTGTAATTAGACAGTCATAAAATAACTGATTGGGCCTTTAAAACCGTCTACACTCAAACTAAATATCGAATAAAGTACACTGTCATTCAGGTGTGGAGGTTGCATATTACAGCATCTCCCTCTTGAACAGAGGATCCTTTAGAGTTGGACCAACTTAGACAGGAGCAATTCAAATTAATGAGCAGTGTCATGCCCTAACATGAAACACTATGAAAGGAGATTTCATCATTTTACACAGCAGCCTCGCTGCCTCTCACAGTCAATCATCGTCACTAAGCAGTCTGATCAAAAAGTTGAAAAGAGTAAACTGTTTGAGTGATGAGGTACAACCTACACTTAGGCTCTTACAGCAAACACTTTACCCTCGACACTGTACGCACATACTCACACACACATGGACAATCACACCCTGAGAGTGATGAGCCTTGTCAAGCGCAGATAGGACATTGATGTATTAGTTTTTGTGAAGTTGGAGAGCAGAAGAGATTAACACAACAGCAGCTTTCAAAGCAAAAAAGCCATGTGGGTGCAACAAAGCCCCTGGAAAAGTTTAAATACAGATTTTTCATGTTTGTTGACATCGGGAACATAAAGAATAAACAAAATGCTAAATACTCATCTGTGAATATTTAGCATCAAAAGCATTCATACCGACAGTGATGCAGATCTGTGACAGTTGTTCAGTAAAAGGCTGAAATAGATTTGTGCAGCCAGAGGACCGACTACGAGGATCATATTGATCCTGAGCAGCATCTGTCACAGGTAAGGTGTTATTTCACCTCAGCTACTGTCACCTGCTTTATTGGGTTTCCTTCTGGAAAAAAGCTCTAAGTGCATTTGAGTTTCATCTGGTAAACATTTACACAGTGTATACATTGAAGGCTTTTATTGTGAAAGGTGAGAATGGAAGAAAGGAGTATTAAGACTCCCGCCTTGTTTTGGACTATGGACCCTTTTTGTAGCTTCCCTCTGTGACTATAATGTAATTTTGCAAGAAGAACCACAAAGGTTGTTTGTTCTGATCATCAAATACATGGAGGAGCCCTTAACGGTGGCAGAATATCAGCACAGACTTTGTTAACATTGTAAAACATGTTTTTAGGTTTGGGCATTAAAACTACTTTCCAATATTAGGCCAAAATAATTCATGGTTAGTTGTAACAAAAGGTTGAGCAAAATAGTCAAATAAATGCAAATAACTGCCTGACGTGAGTTAGTTGCGTCTGTGAATTAAAGTGTTAAGCACTTAAGTGACTTTAAATAACTTTTTTTGCTTCCGGTTTCACAAAGGACACAAGCTCCTGGGGGAAATTATTGATACTTATATCTTTGCTTCCTTCTTTTGCTTTTAAAGTCTGTAATGTCACTTCCTGCTTGGCATCCGTCTTTTTTTTTTACGACGGCCACTAGAGGGAACTGCTAACTACAAACATAAATATAGGTATGCAAATAAACAAAGCTGCACTAACATACTTTGGTCAGAAGATGGCAGTGCAATATATCGCTGTAGGCTAATCCATCTGTAAACGGTAGAAGAAGTAGAAAGAAACACACAACAACAAACGGAGAGAAGTCTTCAGGAATTCAGGAATCATTCATGTGACTTAAATGTTCGCTACGTCAGAAATTACTCAGAAAAATTGTTTCCATCTCCTCTTTAGTGCATTAACTATTTTTCATAAAACACAAAAACCACCACAAGGGAGCGATAAAAACTTTTTTGCGCATTTTTCAAATATTTTGTCAAATTTTGGCGTTTCATGCAAATCTTCAAAATGTGCATCGAAATGAGTTGATGGAAACACAACTAGGATCAAATTTTGACGATGTCTGTTCTGCACATCCTGTTTATATCGATGTGTGAATTAATTGTACACACACACAAAAAAACAACCCTCTGTCTAAAGCCCTTTACTTCAGCTTCAGTTTTAGAGAAAGTTTCAGCTCTACAGGCCCACCAGGATCTTTTTATAGGACATGAAAATGAAATTTTACTTTGGTATGTTTTTGGCATACATATTCATGCTTACCCCCTGTGTGTGCTGGTTGTCCCAGTTATCCATACTGTACCGTAAAAGTGCAACTCACTTCTTTTCCAGTCCTTTAATTAGTCTGAAAATCATACTTTTTAATACAATAAGGAATAGAGGCAAGTCACCTGAGATAATGTGACATATTTTGGGCTTTTTATCCCTTTTCCCCAGGAGTCTGTGCTTTTACAATTAGTAACAGAGATTTGGAAAAATGTCCGTGGGTGGTGTCAGAGCCAGCCTCATGCTGAGGTCTCAACGTGGACATATTGTACAAAAGGTGAAAAAGCACTTCTAGCTATTAAGGTATTTTCCCTCATATGCAAAGATTCAGCATGTTGACGCACAAACTCACACATTAGGGGCAGCAGCAGCAGCAGCAGCAGTGACAAGCTTGTTAGGGAGGCGGGTGACAAACGAGCCAGAGCACATTGTCCTGGCATTAGAGATGAGCAGAGGTGTGAAAATGTCACCACAAATAGCCCCTGGTCACCAAATGTCACCTTTCCACTCTGCTCTGCACCCCTCCCGTCCTCCCTGCTCTGTTCTCGTTTCACCTCTTTCTTATCTGCCTCTCCTTCTCCTTTTTCTTTGCACGTCTTTGCACCATGCGCTGCTCTTTTCCCGTCTGTCCTCTCCTGCTCCCCTCTCATCCTTCGACACTGCTTTCCTTTTCATCTCCTCAAAAGGGCAGAGAGGGGAAGTGTAACGGAGGAAAAGAATCAGTTTTCTTAACTCTGCTCTGCTCGTCTCTGCCCTTCCCTCATCCCCATCCTCCTCTTATATCCCCCTAAACTCCCATTAATTCATCCATACATGTATATCACCATTATTACACTTTCTCTCAGCTGACCTGGATCGTGGTTACTGGGGCAACGGGGCATACAGCGGGGTCCTTTTGTCTACATATTTTCCAGACCCGCAGTGAAGTTCTGTGTCAGATCATGAATGATAAATGCCAAAGAACAGTGATCCCATTCGTCAAACCACTGAAATAATAAACCAGGAGGAGCGATAGAGAAGTAGTGTTTCTAAAATCACAGAGAAAAGAAAAACTTTAGCCCCATTCTTCAGGTTTTTCTAGTCACCAAGTCTCTGTTATTTGGTTTTAGGTGAGATGAGTTTGGCTCCAACGCAACTATTTAAGAACAATGAGAGGAAGATACAACGAACTGGATTTCAGAATAGTTGGGACATCATCTAAAATTTCAATATTGGGATCATTATTAGACTTCCTATGGAAATCCTGTGCAATAATTAAATTTGCCACACTGTTGTTACATATATACATATCTTTATATAATAAAAAATATACATATCTACTTCGAATTTATTCTATATTTCATATTTCTTCATTTACTTAAGACTTGCACATTAGTTTATATTGTTGTATATTTAGTTTAGGATGCTTTTTTCACTTTATTTTATTTACAGCAACTGTAACAAAGCGATTCCCCCTGGAATCAATAAAGTATTTTTTATTCTGAATCTGATTTTCTTATCTTTGGGAAAAATAACAAATTTAAAAACTGTACAAAAGCCGTATATTTTATGTCCAGACTGATAAACTTGAAGTCTGATTTTACACAGTGTCCTAACCTTTCTGGAACCTGGTTATTTTTACACTTAGCCATATAAAGCTAACAGTTGGGAATCCGGAGGGTTTTCTATTGAATCTCTTTCTTTTAATATTTATTATCTTGTAATTCCAATTTTGGCCTGATTATCTATCAGGTTTGCTTCCAAAATAAAAGGCTAATATCCTAAATTCCTCACAATAGAGTTATCCAACCAATCACAGCAATTGACAGCACAATATTAAGCCTTTTTTTTACCTTTGTGTTGATGCGGCTGATGCAAAAATCCACAGCTAGTTAGCCTGGTGTGTATGATGTGAACTAGATCTTTTAAAATGCAGTTGTTATGATCATCTCTGCTGTTGTTGCATGTCTTTGTAAGCCTGTACAGACTGGATGTGGTGCAGAACACTTAGATAGATAAATCATCTCAAAACATCCAATTTGTGCCCCTCTAGCTGTCTCAGTGCCGACCCAACTTTCTTGCCCCCGGCAGAGGTTTCAGGCTCCTTGAGTTAACACTGGTGACTCCCTCCTAAGCAAAGTTTTCTATGAATATAGAATCACTTTTTGTCTTCCCTTCACTTGTGGGTTTGCCTCGAGTGTTCCTACCAGGAACCTTAAGGGGCTCCCAACAACACTGTCCCTACGGTCACTGAGACTTGCTCACACAGCCAGGTTACATCTTGTGGGTACAGATTTCAGTCTGGAAACCATGCGAGGTAAGACACATAGTGAACCAGTGAAAACATGACTCACCACTTCCTCAGCCTCACAAAAACTGTTTAACCCTCTGAATCGTATGCTTTCCTTAAGATATCACCAAAAATGTCAACAAAATTCCAACAGTCCTTGAATGGATCATAGGTTGCAAAGTTTCCATTAGAAAAAGTAGCCAAAACAAAGCTTAAAATTATGATATTTCTGTCAAAATCACGTTATTCTACATTTCTCATTTAAAATTTGCCAAAAAATAAACAGTTTCTAATAACTAGATCCTGTTAAAAACATTAAATTCTGCTCCTCAGAGACACTGTGAAGCCAGGATTGATTCTGCTGAGATGAACAGTCACGTGACAAATATTCACTGAAAATCTGCTTACACAGAGCTGAGAGGAGAGGACAGGAGAGGCTGTAAGTAGAGGTTGTAAAAATGTAAATAGCTCAACATGTAAAGCATTTGGAGACACATTTTTTCTGGTCACAAATGTTCAAAAATTACAGCTAAACAGTACGTTAAAATGTGTTTCTGAAGATATGCGACACAGTGATTACATGTGATTGGTCGGCAGACGGAAAACTGTCTGACTGTGAGAGAGACTGAACACATCTGCCAGAGCAAATAAAACATGAGCCCGGTGGATTTAAACGGTTTCTCAGCTTTTTTATAATCAATCATCATCTATTAAATAGATTAGCTGTTGCATTCCTGTTGCAGAGTTCAAATTAAGCATGCTGTTGCAACC
The DNA here is from genome assembly GCA_903364295.1 of Serranus cabrilla. NCBI lineage: Eukaryota > Metazoa > Chordata > Actinopteri > Perciformes > Serranidae > Serranus > Serranus cabrilla. The sequence goes on from CAFUXE010000684.1 coordinate 26,387, forward strand.
AAATGTCCCATTTTTCAGAAACTAATTTTATTGCATTCGTCCAATCATGAGGTTCATTTTGCTGTTTCCGTGCAGGAAATGAGTGTCAGTCATGGACTGCACTGCCTTCACCGAATGTCCTCTCTTCACCTCTCCTCTCTGCATTCTTCACACACATCCCTCTGCTGAAAGTGAGCCATGAGACCGGACCCCTCCTGCAGTGTGTGCGGCCTGTGGCTCGCAGGTCATCTGCCTTGTGAGGCACTGATTACCGAATCTCCATATCTTCCCACTGCAATGATGAAAGGGGCTGTACTTTGTTATGATCAGATCACAGGAGCGCTCATTAAAGTCTGAGTTAAGATAGATATGATTAATGATGGCGTAGAGACAAACCAGCCTCGGTCATCAGACTGAGAGACCACATCCTCTCGCAGTGGGAGGGAGGAACTACATACATGCTGCAGTCAGTTTTACACTCACATCTCACAGGTTCACTTCTTTTCAACACACAAGATTGATATGACAGATTGAGAAAAAGGGGGAAAGCCCATAAAGCAACCATTAAATGACTACATTTTCTATGTTTTCCTCCACCAGAGCAAAGCAGGGAGCAGTCAGAGGAGACAGATGGTTGGTAAAACGCAAAGAGCGAGGAATGAGTGTGTCTTGATGTGAAATGGGGGGAAGAATTGATCGAATGGACTGAAAAAACTTCTAGAAAAATGATAAGTGGTAACAGTTGTTGGAGTGCATATTGCAGTGTGTCTCTCCCATTAAAAATGCCCTTTCTTGTTGCTCTTGTCCACATTCAGGAGACCAGACACTCTCTCACACAGAATATTTTAGGCAGGATTATCAAGGCGCTAATATTGACTGATTGGAGTTGGCAGGTTTACTCTCTACAATAACACACACATCAAGCTGTCACACTCACGTTATTCCTGTAAGAGTGTGTGCTGCTGTGTGTGTTGACTACGTACAGTATATTGGTATTAGCAGCACATTATGCAGTGCTCTCGGGGGTTATTTGCTAAAAGAGTTTCAAATTGACTGATCAGTCATTGATGGACAGGATGGGAGCACACTGACTCCACAGTGTCAGTTATTGATAAGTGGATCGATCATGTTGATAGCAGCCTGAGAGCGCTTGTTTATTGGCACATAACCTATCGAGTACTCTGATGGATTAGGCTGTTTAAGCACTGTTTTTACAGGACGGGAGAGCAAAACACAAACACTGACGAGCACACACGTGGTTGAAATACAGTGTCAGGGATTTTAGGTTTATTACATGATCAGATTTTTTGTTTTTACCAGAACTGATTAGAGGGAGAGATTCTGCTGCCACCTTTAAGTGATTCTTTCACACAGCAGCAGAAAGACACCCTAATAATGACATTTTTATCTAACTAGAGGACAGGTCTGAAAGGCTGGGCTGAGTCTGAGGATGAAGAAATCATTCAATTTTGTTTAAACAGTGGGCAGCAAATATAAATGAATTTTCAGTATTTTGTAATTGAGGCTAAACTTTCAGTGTTTACACTTATTGTTGTAAAAAGGTTTATAAAAATAACACTGGAATGCATACGAAAATCCCAGATGCTGGACAGAAGAAATTGAAACTGAAATAGCTAATTTTTTCTTTTTTTATTTATATGACAGTTAGTGTTTGGCAACTTTTGCTGCCAGACTTTGACCGTTTTTTAGGTTTTTTAGAAGTTTTACAGTGCAAAAAACAAGAAAGTTATCTAAATTTTACATTTAACAATATGTTGTGTTTTCTAATATTTTTTTTTATATGATATTGTAGAAAAAAGAAAATCAAGTAAAAGTAATTGACTTTTTTTGGCATTTGCACTTAATGTAGAAAAAATAAAAAAATAAAAATAAAAAAAAAACGCTCTAAAATAATACAGTAAATTTCTGAAAAATAATGCAGATAATGCTCCCATACAAAAATGTATATATATATTTTTTATCTCGTGTGTCCGACTCTATTCTTCCCGTGTGACCTCGTGAAACACGCTGATGACCTCATATCAGTGTCCACTTCTGCCGCTGCGTCACCAGCTTGTTGAGGGTTTTGCCCCGCGGCGTCACACGACTCCTGTGTGGACATCAGACACCGCCGCGTCATCATCTCTGCCCGGACAGACAGCTGCCTGTCCTCCAGTAACGCCAGTCAGCCCATTATTTATATAAAACAAACAGACTGCATATGCTTTTTTAGCTTTACCATGACATTGTATTTCAAGCACATGCATGTGTTTGCCTTCACATGCATGTTAATGTATTTTTGATATCACTTCCTCTAAATTATTATGATTATTATCTTGTGTGTGGACCTTTCTTGAAATGGAAAACATGACATGGAAAATTACAGTTTGAAAATAAACTTTGCAAAGAACCACATGAGGTGAACTGTCAGTTATGGTATTTATATGGTACTGAAAATTCAATAATTTACTGGTCAATCAATTTAACATGAATTTAAAAAAGGTATTCTATCAGTTCTTCTAGTATATTTTAGTTAAATATTTCAGAACACCTGGTCTTTTGTATAGGTTGTGCATTATATCTCAGAACAGGTTTGATGTAAATACTGTTTTTCATGTTTAATGAGCTTTGGGTTGTTTGCTTGTCTCATCCATGACAACGATATTACAACGATAAAAAAAGTGGCAATGATGTCAGAGTTGTAGGGTGAAATTAATATATTATTTCTTAATATAATGGTTATCGTCAATGCCGGTACATCATGATACCCCTACTGTCAAAGTTTAACAGATTAAGTGTGATTTTAAACATCTAAAAAACCACAAACAGGGTCATATGGAGCACATATACACACACACACACACACACACACTGCCATGCATACTGTAAAGACCATGTCTGCATGAATCCTTTTGTGTCTGCTGCTCAATGATGATTCATTTCTCCTGTCAAGGGTGTTTGTCTGTACATTTACATTACTGTGCTGTGAGCCTACGACGTGCTCGTCTTTGTAAAGGTTGCTTAGAGACCAAACAGATCAGATATCATTCAAACACAACGTCTGAGGTTCACGGCATCACAAACTCTTCCTCTCCGACTTTAAAGGAAACTATCCTGCACCACATCTGGCTGTGATATTGTCTGAGGAACAGTATTAGCATGTAAATGCATTGGGTCAGGGTTTTTGGCTGGCAGCTATATGGTGGCTAAATCCAGCTTTAGATAAAGTGAATAATTATGGAAGCAATCAATAAAGAGTGGAACGGGGGAGAGAAGCAAGATGGGAGATAAGCCATTGGCTTATTGACTTGTCAAGTGTCGCCATCAACACATGCAGCCTTTTGAGTGTAAGTGCTTTAGTGTGTGTGCCTGTGTGAGTGCAAGGACATGTGTGAGTGTATATAATTACTCTATAGTGTGTGTATCTCTTTGTCCTGGCCTGACAGCTAATTAGTTGTGCTGTCTGGAGAGTAAACTCAATAAGGGGAGAATGAGGGAATCAGTTGATCCACCTATTTTCATATTCAGCTGTTACTGTGGTGGCACGTTACAGCCCGACACACACCAACATCTATAACATGCTGTGCAGCCACGGCAGACACACACAGTCAGAACCTGCTCCTTTATATAACCACGTTGTCTGCACCATATCAGCAGCATGCCAGTTAGCGTTATGAAGCATGAGATGCACTAGATTCACACTCAAGGCTTTAAATATTTCTGCCTCCATAATTGGCAATAGGGCTGTCACTTTTTCCACAAAGACAAGTGTGAATTTGAACAGGTCCTTACAACTTGTATATTAAAATTGTTTCCCAACTAAAGTTTGAATTTTCTAATAAAAAGTCGAGTCAGCAGGCATTTTCAAGTTACTTTCTGATCATAAACCAGGTCTGTTAGAGTTTGCTGACTTGCATGTTCCTACATGTGGTCCGTGCTCGTTAAAGTAGAGGACGTCCTTGTGTAATAAATACTGATTAATTAGGTTATTTTGGGGAAATCAGACTTTAGTTTTAGTGCCAGGCCAGTCAAGTTGTTTCCAAATAATGCGTCATGCCTTCTGTCAGCAACATACTTGGCAAAATTTGGTTATCCTGTAAAAAAAACGCTCTTTGAGAAAGAAGGCGTTCTGTGCAGTTAGTAGTTTGAGCTACAGCAACTGATGAAGACCTGTTAAGTTTCATTAATTAAAACAGTACATTTTTGGCATTTACATCTATTTTATGACTTCAGGGTTGGTTTTTTTAGTAAAGTATATTGAGGGTTTTTCTGTTTAAAGGGAGTGAAACAACGCTCATGTTCAGCTCCACTGGAGCTACACTTTAAATTATTTTGTTTACCGTAAATAGTAAGAAATATATTGTACACAGGGCAAAAGAAAAAGCACAAAACATAAAGGATGACCGTACACAGAGGGAGATGCAACATGAATCATCATCTGCTCAGGTCAAGAACAAGTTCTGATGCTATTTTGGATTTTACCCAGGCCAGTCAATGGTTGGTGAGTGATCCGACTGTAGTAAAAGAGCCAACATGTGGGTGCATCTCGTTCGACTGCATCAACACCATATGGCATTACATAAACACCCAGGAAGAAGAAGAAGAAAGTAGGCCACATGTTGCTTTATACAGCCCAACAATAAAACACTGACACACCGGCTGTATCAGCTTCCTACTCATGTTGCTGAATATAAATGACTACAACAGGAAACAAAAGTCACATTGGGGTTTGGAGTCACGGTTCGGAGTTTGGTACAATGGGAAAAAAACAACCAAGTGCATGAGGTTACATTTGTATTCATGTGTTTTTTTGAACAGACACTAGTGCAGGTTTAAAAAAAAACAAATCCTCCTGCCTCGTACCAAGGTAGCATTTTGCTCACTGGCAACTTTAGTAAAGCATTTTATTTATAAAATAGGGAATATTTCAAACACTCCTGTACCAACACTAAAACAAAAAAAACACCATCCTTGTCCTTGTCTTTGTCACAGCTCTCCCTCCGTTGCTGTTGTAGCTGACTGGGAACCTGCAGGAGGGTCTTACAGTGTTTCATTTGCGCTCACCACAGTGTGACTGACTCACACATGGAGTGGACTGGAGAAAAACATGTGCTAACCTCAGCACATGTTTGCCAGTGGTGGACTGCAAAACCATCCCAATGCACCAGTGAACTTTGGTTCAATCAACTGCAGATTTCATCATGAACAAACGAAAAGGGACAAAACTAGTATGATATAATATAACATAACATATCGATCACAATAAGTACACTTGGTATGTAGTCATCTTCAGTATTAGTATTTAGTGTTTGAAATTCACTGGATAAAATCTTGAAATCAACTTTCCATCTGACCTATTACAGGAACTGTAACCATATCGAAACTTCACAAATGTTGATTTTTTCACAACCACAAATAAGAGAAAATACCAAACCGGGCTGAATGGATTACAATGAAACTAAACCTTTTGAGAATGAGTATTTAGTATTGTGACTGGTGATTCCATTTACATTTAAGTTCTTTGAAATGACAGTTAAGTCATCAACTTTCTGGAAGTCTAAAAGCAAGTGTTGGGACCACATGTATGCCACAGATGGACTTTGTTCTTTTGTGCATGTTGAACTGACTTGAATGGAGAATGCAACAGAATGTCTCATCTCAGCCTCTAAAAAAATTGCATCTGGGGCCTCTTTGTTCTCCAACAGAGGACACAAACATCCAAACTCTGTCTCAGCCCAAAGCTCGAGTTGCACCTACATGAGGTGTCATGAGCTCATTGGTCAGAAAGACCTCTGACACTGCATAGAGTCACCTGTTTATAACCCCAAACTCTTGAGGCCTCCTGCTGAGATCTTCCTGTTTGTGGCCTGTTCGGACATGGCCACACCAAAGTGGTGCCTCAAGATTTTGATTGAACAAACAGTTTACTACAACAGCAGTCAGCCTAGAGACCAAGACAGAAGATTTCTCAACTGCTTCAAATGCAACAGGAACCAACAGAAGAAATTACAGCAGCGACCAGTCTGCAACCACACCCAGAAAAGAACTGCGGGACACCACGAAGAATATAATCTAATATGATTAATTATAGTTTTTATGATAATTAAATTGCCAACATAAGCAAGACAAAAGAGTGACAGAAATACCTTCATTTGGTAGGAACTCTTACACAAACTATTAAAGCAAAACACTTTACAGATACAAACTCTGCCTTTTTGTGATATTTGCGTTATCTTGTCATTAGCAAAAGTTAAACCTCAAATGGAGCCACTGGTTTTAAATACACTGTCAGTTTGATTTGCCTTATCTTTGCAGTGAGGAACCACCACATAGACCTGAATGCTTCAAGGAAAAATTTTCAATTAGCTCCTTTTCCGATTAGATTTGACTCCCTGTGAGGCCCGTATACGTACGGTATGTAGGTTATGTATTTGTGTCAGCAAGCTTACACAAGTTTCCTCTTCCTCCCTGGAGCTGATTGCACATTTTCATCCACTTTAATCCAACAGGAAATAGTAAGGAATAGCAAACCTGCGAGACAGAATCTCTAAAATATGTTTCCCTGAGTTTAGAAGCAATGAGATAGTGGAAAATGGTTATGCCCTTAGAGTGTGTACGTGTGTGATGGATCGTCATGGCCTCAGGCACACATAAACATGCATGCATTCTCCTTCTCTTGCACACACAAACACACACATGCACACAATAAATAGGACAGAAAGAATGAGCCATGAGAGAGACCTAGGGAGAGATATTAGCTGCATCCCTCCACCCCCTACCTGTCTCACCAAATATGATGTGGCCATATAAAGACAGTCTGCAGCAGCGGGAGAGGATTGCTGAAGCACAGACTTTTCACCGGCTGAAGTAATGGGCAAGAGAGTGGGAGCTAGAAAAACAGAAAGAGGGAAAAAACCAGACAGGGTGTTAGCGAGAGCAAGAAAGTGTTAGTGAAACCTTGTGTTCATGTGCGAGAGAGAGCAAGAAAGAAAAGACCGAGAGAGGTAATGATGGCATGAGAGGACGCAAGCAGAGAGAAAGAAAGAGTGCGAGAGATGAGAGTGAGAGCAGAGCAATCCTAATAGCTGAGGGTAAAACCTGCAATCTACCATTCTGTCTGATCTCAGCCATCCTATGAGTCAAGCCAAGAAAGCTTTGAGATGCTCCACGCACATTAACCTCTACTCATCCTCCACCCACACTCCGCCTCCGCCTCATCCCTTCTTCCATTGCTACCCACATTAAAGTGAGCGCTTCAAAAATGCTGACATCGAGAGTATAATAACTGACATTTAGGTTTATGTTTGCTTCACCAGCGCGTGCAGAACATGTGATAACTCTCACAGAAGGCAAGCGGAAACAAAGGAGGAGCAATCGGATCCCAATTCTGCACCAATCAAGACATGATGATGATGTAAATCCTATAAATTTTTTGGTAAAACACATTTACAGACATCTATATTTATATAGAATTTATAAACACCTATGTTTCTACAAAATAAAAGCATGAAGGCATGTGTTTTTCCTTTATCTTGCCTCTATTTCCTTTGACCTTTTACTTTTTAACCTTTTTGCATTACAAGACAAAGTTATAAACTTTAGGGACATTTCGGTCATTCGTCAGGTAAAACAAAGGAAATTCAAAAACACTTACAGTAAACGCCTCCTCAGGCCAATCAGCCCCACAATCTGTGTGCACTTAGGCTACATGGTGCATCCCATAATGAGGCTCTGAGCTGCCAGGTAACAATCTCACAGTATTTACAGAGGACAGCACTATTCAAAGATTGATAGTAAAGTCCATCAATTTATAAACACGGGGACATATAATACAAGTCGTATCTAAAGCGATCTCCTCCATAATGAAAAGGAAATATAAGGTTGGAGAGCATATCACGGAGAGCACGTACATCAATAAATAAACACTGGAAATAATAAATAAACGATCTTCTCCAAAAGGTCAAGTATCATGCTAGGCTACTTGTGAGAAAAAAGAACTTTAACAGAGAATATACAGGCACATACATTAAATTTTAAAACAGAAACGAGGACAGATCCTCCAAAACAATATAAGGGGAATAGAAGAAAAATGGATCTATGGATCCAATGGTCACATATTCTTAAATATATGTTATTTTTGTGACTAATATTTACAGCATCACAATGCCGTATATTGGCAATAGCAGTCATGTAAGTATTTTATGTATAAAACAGCTCAGCAAGCTCTGGCCAAACCAGGACCACAGATACTCTGCTGTTTATGTGGAATAAAAAATTGATATAAAGTGTTCATTAGTGGGCTTTAGAGGTAGTAGTGTGACATTTTTTAGCACAGTGAGGGGTGTGGAGCCAGCGATTCACTGTGTATTCTCTGGGTTTCTTAATGCCTAACAAAGACAGGAGCAGCAGCTCAGGAAACACTGACATATTATTTAGAATAAGTCACTAACAAACAACCTGTTTTGTCTTCTTCTGTATAACAGATTTAGAAAATACAAAGATTTTATTATTTGGCTAATCCCAACAGGTCATGACAAGATCAAGATCTGCCTCCAAGCCTTTTAAGACAGATGTCATGTTTAATTTATTCAAGTCTGACAAATCAGGGGAGACAGATATGACGAAAGCAGCCATTAGGAGGACACTTACATTGATTTATTTTAAATCTAAAGACATCAACCAACTGACTAAGGGGCGTTGATTCTTATTCATCATAATTGAGCTCATAAACTTCTAAAAAAAAAAAAATCCCACGTAATTTCCTGGATGAGTAAAAAGAGAATTTTAATTTAACCCTCTGAACCCCAAAACTCTTCAGGGTGTTTTTGGATCTTTGCACATTTTACTCACTGTGGCCTTGTATTTTACTGCAATATATAAGTCCTGCAGCTGTATGGAATCAGCACAATCATGGCTAGAAGTTGCAACAAACCAAATAAATGTTGTGCAGGATAACACAATTATAATGGCATACATCAATATAACGTCACCCAAAAAAATGGGTCTCCACATGCTACAATATTGAATTTTTTGCATGTTTACAAATTATCCTGTCCTCTCCTCTCAGTTCTGTGTAAAAAGATTTCCAGTGAATATTTGTCATGTGACCATTTTTAAGCTTCGTTTTCGTTAAGTTCTAAATGCAAAACTTGTCTTAACTGATGATCCATTCAAGAACTGTCAGAAAGTTCAGATTCTGTTATTATTGAAAACTAAAAAATCTCATTTGCATTTGGTGTTGCTCAACAAAAGTGTATCAAGTGTATTTTATTTCTCATAAAACATTTACAAAGTATTTTAAACCCAGAATCCATGTTACCAAACCAGCTTGCAGTCTTCTTTGTGGCTGTATCTTCCTGCCATCAACTCAAACACAAACACACTTAAACTCCACGATCAGAAAACAACTCAGCACGACATAATGTGATTATTTCGATTATGTTCCCAGAAGAAATTATGCGTCACCATGTAGTCACAGTCATACAAGTCAGACTCAGACAAACAGAACAACCGATGCTGCTGTTTGCAGTAAAATGTGGAGTGGGCCGCCTGATAGTCCGTTCCTTTAAAGACTGGTTGGCAAACTACCAGGATAATGAACCTCCTGCGTCTCTTCTCCCTTTTATATTAGTATAAAAGAACATCCAGCAGCAGCTATTACACCAGTGCTGACAGTATAACAGCACGGACAAACTTTGGGCTGTTTTCTGGTGAATAAGCTCACTTGGTTTGTTTGTGAGGGAGAGAAAACACAGATAGCGCTGTTACTCAGTGATTATGTCATTCTACTAGTATTACACAGAAGCTGCCCTTCTCTCACTGATGCATCATGCAAATAGAGAAAAGTTAAGCATATATGCATATCATCTCAGTATTTTAAAGCTTATGAAAGTCATAGTTGTGCATTTAGACCTGCATTATTTGGAGTAACCTTGTGGAAAAACGGTGAAAAAGTAAATAGGCTACACATGTTATTTCATTGGTACAGTACCAACGGTGCTTCTGGCTTCTCTTCATAGTCTCAGTTTAATATGTTCTTGTACAGTGTAGAGAAACCCAATCCTCTGGAGGAGCGAACTGTCTGCGATTCTGTCTGAAGTTCCTGTAATCTAGTAGTTTTTTAACTGCAGTGGACCAGATACACGTGCATATCTTTCTGCTGGGCTTTGAAGTGGAACTGGTGCTCAGTTGTAAAAGCACAAAACGAATATTTCTATTGTTTCACACTTTAATCTGGCCAGAGAATAAAACATCATGACTCCGTTAAGGTTTGTAGTAACATAACTCTTTACATTTAAGACACGTCAGACACACTGCTGTAACTAAAGTCAGGATAAAAGTCAGTATACTTCTTATTAGGGCTGTACGAAAAGCAAAAAAAGTTAACAAAGAATTTTCTTTGTTCTTGTCATAATTACTACGGCCACTAGAGGGTGCCAACACAGGTTGGGAACTCTTTTGTGGGTACGGAAAGAAAACAAAGCAAAACAATCTTGGTTCGTCTTTAGACTGTTTCAGCAATAAACCCTTTATTTACCAAGTTAGATGTGAAAATACGCTGACTCTACACATTTTTCCCTCCGCTGTAAATGGTAAAAGGTAAATGGGCTGCACTTCTATAACAATTTTTACTCTTTGGACGACTCAAAGCGCTCATTTTTCCATTCAATCAGAGAACCATACACTGGAGACCAAGGCTACCCTAAATGGTGCCACCTGCCACCATCAGGAATTCATTCACACGGCGATGAACGCAGCATTGGGAACAAGGATACTTGGACATGAAGGGATCGAACCACCGACCTTCCGATCAGTGGGCCAACTGAGCCACAGCCGGCCCCGTCTCTTGTGAGAGTTGCTGCTTATCGTGCAGGTCGTTCTTTGTCGGCAGAACATTAAAATGCAAAAAAAAATGAACAAAATTGCACCAGAAAAACAGAACAACCATCCAAACGCAGCTCAGAATCCGAATGTTGATCTAGAATTTGAATGCCAACGTCATAAATTAAACGTTGGACTATTCAGTACAGCTCTACGTCTTCCCAGCATCTTTCCACATTAAGGAGCATAAAGGACAGCAGCCGAGCCGTGTAGGTGACACAGAGAGAGGGGAATTTGGAGTTGTGATTGATGCCAGTGGCCAAAGCACTTTAATGCATGTAAGTAACAGCATATGCCACCAAACCGATTATATTAAAAACCTTTTCAAGCAGGTACCACGACTGCTATGGAAGCCTTGGAATAAAAATAAGATAAAAGGAAGGAAAAAAGACCCTTGACATCTATTCTAGGACTCAACAATTACATTTGCACCAACTGCTGGGTAAATACACAGGTCGCACTGAAAAGCTCGCGGTATTATGCGTGTGGTAACTTATTACCTGAACGGCTTGTACAAGTTCTTGTTCTCTCTGCAGCGAGATTGGAGTTTAGGCAAAAATGTTTTTCTCATCACTTACTTTCCAACTGTTCCAGCCTGCTCCTGCAGAGCGGACTCCTACAGAGGTAACACATGACAGTGTTCACCCTCCCCAGGTCAACATTAGAGCTAGCAATAATAAGGGAGGCAGAACAAACGGGAGTTGGGCATCTCGAATTGGAGAAAATGGGAGAGAGAACAGACAAAAACAAAAAGTCTTTACAGATGCTGTTCCCAGTTTCTGCGGTGTGGAAGGCGATGCATTTTGATGCCAAATAAACAGCTAATAATAGCATGTCATATTTTCACATAAAAATATATCACCCATGCTTACTACATTTGTGTTGCGTCCCAAAGGACCTGCAAGATCCAAATCCCACAGAAGCTCTCTACACAGAGAAGGGGAAGCTGTGTTGTCTTTGAAATGGTGAGCAGAGTGTTTACTGGATCTGTCCTTCACAGTGATTTTTATACTGTTTGTAATTACTCGGAGACAGACAGGTGCCAAGCATCTCACACCACAGCACGAGCCGGGTTTTCATCAACTTTTATTTATGCACATTTTAGAGTATCACATTGGAGAATCTGGCAAAATTCTTATGAATTCAATTCACAAAAACATTTTTGTGTTGATGCCCTAAATTAGAATTGGAAACACCTTTGCAGAAAAAGTTTGGACGCAGCTAAAATTTGACTCAAGTGACTGATCACCTGTTTCATCTGACGGCTTCCTCCCGGACATAATGTAACTAATATAAAATCATGGCATTAGTCTCTGGACAGCATGCAACATGGCCAATACAAGCTGACATGACAGAACAATTAAAACTAATTCCTGAAAACCACTTTTTTAGATGGCAGAGACATCTTTCCTGCTTCTACACTGTTGCCAGGCAGATCACAGTCATGCACGAAGCGAAGCCGATACCACCAACTCCTGGCTATGCTACGTGTTGTGTAGCCTTGGGCGCTTTCACAACCCGAGTCTGTTTGTTTATTCCAAACCAGAGTGAAATTGGCACTTTTGGTTCAAATGTAAATGGACCAAATTTAAAAAACGACTTGCAGAGGGGCGTGTATGAAGGTGGAGGGCTGGAAATATACTCGCAGTATTACTTGTTATTGGTTGGAAAGTTGGTGGTGGAAAATGTAAACACCTAAATAAACAAAGGGACAT
>CAFUXE010000684.1:39641-49755 GCA_903364295.1 Serranus cabrilla
ATAAGATAAAAGGAAGGAAAAAAGACCCTTGACATCTATTCTAGGACTCAACAATTACATTTGCACCAACTGCTGGGTAAATACACAGGTCGCATTGAAAAGCTTTGGGTTTTATGCATGTGGTAACTTATTACCTGAACGGCTTGTACAAGTTCTTGTTCTCTCTGCAGCGAGATTGGAGTTTAGGCAAAAATGTTTTTCTCATCACTTACTTACCAACTGTTCCAGCCTGCTCCTGCAGAGCGGACTCCTACAGAGGTAACACATGACAGTCTTCACCCTCCCCAGGTCAACATTAGAGCGAGCAATAATAAGGGAGGCAGAACAAACGGGAGTTGGGCATCTCGAATTGGAGAAAATGGGAGAGAGAACAGACAAAAACAAAAAGTCTTTACAGATGCTATTCCCAGTTTCTGCGGTGTGGAAGGCGATGCATTTTGATGCCAAATAAACAGCTAATAATAGCATGTCATATTTTCACATAAAAATATATCACCCATGCTTACTACATTTGTGTTGCGTCCCACAGGACCTGCAAGATCCAAATCCCACAGAAGCTCTCTACACAGAGATGGGGAAGCTGTGTTGTCTTTGAAATGGTGAGCAGAGTGTTTACTGGATCTGTCCTTCACAGTGATTTTTATACTGTTTGTAATTACTCGGAAACAGACAGGTGCCAAGCATCTCACACCACAGCACGAGCCGGGTTTTCATCAACTTTTATTTATGCACATTTTAGAGTATCACATTGGAGAATCTGGCAAAATTCTTATGAATTCAATTCACAAAAACATTTTTGTGTTGATGCCCGAAATGGAATTGGAAACACCTTTGCAGAATAAGTTTGGACGCAGCTAAAATTTGACTCAAGTGACTGATCACCTGTTTCATCTGACGGCTTCCTCCCGGACTTTAGGTGACAAATAAAGAATAATGGCGTTAGTCTTTGTCTTTGGACAGCATGCAACATGGCCAATACAGGCTGACATGACAGAACAATTCAAACTAATTCCTGAAAACCACTTTTTTAGATGGCAGAGACATCTTTCCTGCTTCTACACTGTTGCCAGGCAGATCACAGTCATGCACAAAGCGAAGCCGATACCACCAACTCCTGGCAATGCTACGCGTTGTGTAGCCTTGAGCGTTTTCACAACCCGAGTCTGTTTGTTTATTACGAATCAGAGTGAAATTGGCATTTTTGGTTCAAATGTAAATGGACCAAATTTAAAAAACGACTTGCAGAGGGGCGTGTATGAAGGTGGAGGGCTGGAAATATACTCGCAGTATTAATTCTTATTGGTTGGAAAGTTGGTGTTGGAAAATGTAAACATGTAAATAAACAAAGGGACATGGAACCGAACGCATCATTAAAATATTACAGTGACTCTGCACTGATCTATCTATGCGTTTTGGTTCATTTCCTGTATTTGGGTTGGATGATGTTCACAGTGCAGCTGAACCGCACTCTCGGACCGGTTGTTTTGGTCCGCACCAGAGTACGATTCGAGCGTTCATGAACTGTAACAAGGACTTAACCACATCGGAGTTTGATTGAAATGGACTAAACTTGGCTGTAAAAGTTTATTTGCTCCAAAATAAAAGTTGTCACGCTTCATGTGCATTCCTTTTTTGCTCTACAATTGATGTTAACACGACTACTGTCCTATCAGTCTGTCTGATTTTCTTTCTCTCTTAGTGCAGCTAACATGGACAATACTTCGAACACCAAAACCTTTAATGCGCGTTTTTTCCGGCAGCAACACTTTGCAGCAGTATTTCATGTCGTGATTGAGCGTGACCATAAGGTAGTCAGGGAGCTGTAAATGTATGGCTTTTCCATTATAGATAAGAGCCACGGAGAGACAGAGAGAAGCAGCATAGTGCATGTCCTTGATTTAGCGGCATCGATCCCTATCTGCTCTCTAGCCTCTTTCATTTGCTATGTGTGAAAGTTTGTGTGTGTGTGTGTCTGTGTGTGTGTGTTGCTGGGGCAGCCCGATGGCTATGCAGAGCTCAGGCAGAGATAAGGTTATCAGAACACACCTAACTGATATGATTGGCAAGGTGACAGGAGGCCACTGCGGACCCTGAGGGGGTGACTAACCACAAACACACACACACACACACATGCACACACACTGACCTTAAAATAAGTTTAATCTTTTGTTTATCCCCGTCACAAATGGAGGCAATATCTGCATGAAACACCACAGAGACGTCAAACAGCCATCGCAGACTTCAAAAGAAGCTGCTTATTATTTTCAGCAAGTGAACTATCGCTTTTGATAACAACACTCCCAAGAGAGACAGAGACAGAAAAACGGGGGGGTGTGGAGAGTGAAGGAAACAAGGAAAGAAAGAGAAAGAGAGGGAGAAAGAAGGATAAAAACACGGGTTGGAAAAGCAGGGGTGCCTCTGCCTCTCTGAGATAGCTAAACCCGAGCAGCGAAAAAAGCTGTGCAGACCGGCGGTGCCACAGAGAGATGGATCTGTAAAGCAACGCTGGGACGAGAGATACAGGAGAAGCAACAAGATTGAGGAAGGGATGTGGAGAGAAACAGATAGGAAGAAGAGAGAGAGAGCGGGGAAGGAAGAGATGGATAGGCCCTAGATACACACTACCAGAGACAGGCAGAGAAATGTGCAGCTCGACAGAGAAGCAGGCAACGGACACACACACACACACACACACACAAACACAGAGCTCGCTCCCCACTGAGTTTCCTGCTGTGTGCTTCTCAAGCTGAAATGAAAGCACTGTATAAAAGTAGGTGAATCGTTATTGTTTAAAGCAAAGATAGAAGAGAAGAAGAAGAAGAAGAAGACACTGACGTTTTGTAGACTAATATAAATCTGTCAGTGATTGCTGAGTAAGATAGTTTCACACACATACGGGGAAAAAGTGAAATAAAATAAGTACACTTTACTGTTCTTACGACTCTATCGGCCCCATATTTCTCCAGACGTTATTTCCTATCGCTATCTAAATCGTATTTCCACCCCCTTATCCCTGCTGCGGTCTCCGCTGCTGGTAAAACACACCCCTGATAAATGGCCCCACATAATCATCCCTTCACTTTATCAGCATGCAGAGGGAAAATGAGTCGGAGCAGGAGGAGAGGTGGAAGGAGAAGAAGAAGAGGGCAGGACTGGGAGGAAATGAGGGACACGGGTGAAAGATGACTGTAAAGGTATATACAGCAGAGGGATGAGGGAAGAGGGGAGAACTAAGTAAATGAGGATGGGGACCAGCGGGAGGGCGAGGGATGCGTACGAGCAGCGGAGAGGATGGTGATGAGGTAGATACATAAAACCAGGGAGGGGCGGCGGATACAGTAAGGGCAATGAGATGAAGGAAAAGAAGAAGGGAGAAGGACAGATTAGTAATGGGAGGGACGGAGGGAGGCAGGGTGGAGGGGGAGATGGATCAGTCCTACTTGGGCAACCCGGAGGAACAGATGAATCTACGTGATGCATGATGGGAGCCAGTCTGATAAGACAACCAATCACAGGCTTTGGTCTAAATGGGATAACCAATCATGGGCCTCGGCCGGCATCATCATTCCCCATTTCAGATACCAGCATGTCCATCTTTTACCCCACAGCAAGCCGCAAGCTGCCCCATGTGTGTGTGTGTGTGAGCTTCCATATGTGTGATGGCCGATGGCTGTTTCCTGATTTCAATACATCTGTCTGAGATATCCATATATATATTTATATATTTATATATTTATATGTGTGAGACTCCTCTTCTGAATGCAGTAGCAGACTGTTCAGCTTAACTTTGCATTGTGCTGGATAATGCATCCACAATCTCAGTCAAGTGCCCTGAAGCACACTTAAGAGATAGTGTTCTTTGATGCACACTCGGCAAAAAAACTATCCATCTTAACAGTAATTTAATCTACACAGTGAACCAAAAGGGAGGAGATATTTCTCTCACACTGCAGTCAGAGCGGCTTAGCTTTGGGGATTTTAACAAAACAAAGTCTTAAATAAGATAATGTAGTAAGTTTTAAAGGGCAATTCCAGTTTACTGCAATTTGGGTCTTATTTGTTTTTGTTTTTTTTAGCGTTTTATTGGGTTAGTTTTGGTTGTAGTCATCATTCCTACGGAGTAATGAAGTGATTTATTTTTAGCTCATTGAGCAAAGCGATTGGATGTTTCTTGGATTGTGACGGTTTCTGTTTAAAGCCAGTATTTCTGCACTGTTGCAGGTAAAAATTATCCAACAGTAATCAATATTACCAATATATTACTTGCAGAATTAACTTCCAGTGGTGGCTGTGTAGGATTGTTTCTGTAATCACCAGAATTGGACCTTTACTTAGCCGCTGTAGCTACCTGAATTCAGCCCCTCCATGGGCTGCGCTAGCCAGTTAACCCTCTGAACTCTTATTGCTCTAACTACATTTTACATAAGTCCTGTTCGTCTATGGAATCAGCACAATCATGGCTAGAAGTCTGAACAACTCAAATATGTATTTTGTGCAGAATAACACAGTTATAATGACATAAATCATCAAAAAAAAAAAATTTTGCATCACTATTGCATCACTACCAGGCCAATTTTACAACCTCTACTTACAGCCTCTCCTGTCCTCTCCTCTCTGCTCTGTGTAAACAGATTTTCAGTGTCACATGACCGTTCCTCTCAGCAGAATCAATCACGGCTGCCTAGTGTCACTGAAGAGCGCAGCATTTAATGTTTTAACAGGATTCTAGTATTATTATTCTAGTTATTATTCACTTTATTTTTGACTAACTTCAATGATTTTGACAAAAATCTCTCAACATTTTTAGCTTTGTTTTGGTTACTTTTTCTAAGGAAAACTCTCGGAACCTATGATCCATTCAAGGACTGTAGGAAAGTTCAAATTCTAAAGGCATTGTCTGTTTTTACAGTTTCTTTCTATGATAAACGGGGTATTTTTGGTGACTATTTAAACAAAATGTGTCCACCGTGCTGGCAGGATGGTTCATCAAGTCTGATAAACAGAGAAAGAGGCAACGAGGGGCTGAAAATCAATCAATGCACAGCATGTAGCTCTTTGATAATAATCAGATTTAACCCATTTTAATTAGAAAAAAGAAAAAAAACTGAAGTTTATATGTTGCGACCAGTGTTCATTTATTTTATTTATTTTATTTATTTTATTTATTTTATTTATTTTAATTCATGTTTACTTATTTTATTTATTATTTTATATTTCTTTTATTTATTTTTATTCATTTTTACTTATTTTATTTATTATTTTACATTTATTTTATATATTTTATTTTTACGTTGGTCACATCCTAAAATATGACAACAGACATTAAAAGCTTCATTCAAAAACCTAAATATAAGACAAAAAATTGGTAATTGGTACAGCCCTGTCTATCATCTTTTGTACTAAAGATTTAATCAAGTCAAATAAAAAATTTTGGTTAACAAAAGTAACAGCGAAATAAATAATGTTTACAGCCTGTTCATCTTTAAGCTGTTTTGTTTGACCTCAGATTGCAGCATTTTAAAAAAAAAAAACAATAACATCCAAAATAACATCTACATTGTAATATCCTGGTCTTACCCTTTAGGTTTCTTCTCAGACAGCAGAATTATTTCCCTGCACTTGCATATCTTTTCACTTTCCTCCAAGAATCCCTGATTCTACACAACACTGACCTACTTAGTACTTTTTTGGCAGCACACACATTCAGACACAAATGTCAGAAAGTCATGTTGGTCTGAAGGCGATTTCAAATTACCTGGCACAAAATAATTATCCAAACAACACGTCACTTTTTCACACACAAAGCTGCTAAATTCTGACTTGACAGCAACAGTGTGTGTGTGTGTGTGTGAGTGTGTGAGAAAGAGAGACATTGTATGACGCAGTATTCATGGGAGGTGTGAAGGTCAAAGCATCGGGATGTGCTGTAATTGTGTGAGACGTTTTAATTAAAGCGTTTTGAGAAGGTTTTCAAGGGGTTACAGCCTGTGGGGTGCAGACTGATCCTACTGTCAAAGGAACTCACACAGACTGACGTGTGTGTGCGTGTGTGTGCGTGTGTGTGTGTACATGATTGTGTGTGCTCACGCGTATCAACGTGGGGAGACAGACAGCTCGAGTCCCTTGGCACTGTTGTGACAAGCTTGTTTGAAATCGTCCAAAATAGATTTTTTTTTCTTTTGCCTCTCTATCTCCTAATTGCTTTTTTTTCCAGTATATTTTCCTGCTCTCCCTCCCTCCCTCCCTCCCTACCAAGACCTCCTCCTCTCCCCCCTTCAACAAAACAGCACGCTTGGTTTCCAGAAGACGAATTGCCTCTCATTTTAAGTCAGGTAAACATTTTGGTGAGGTTTGTTGTGCTATTTATAAGCCAACAGAGAGCGGTGGCATAAAGTCGTTTGAGAGAGAACTTCACAGTGAGCTGAGGCTCCGGCTGCACACGGCTGAAAGTGTTTGCTATTTAAAAGATTTAGCAAAAACATAAATTATTCTATATTGATGTAATTTTACTTTCTGAAGACTCTACAGATGAGGTTTACACAGGCACGAGTCAACAAATAAAAAATACAGATAAATGAAAAGTTAAAGATATCACAACTCATCCAGAAAGAAACTGTACGTGACCCTCTGACGCTTTAGGTTGTTTTTTTTTTACTATTTTTACATTTTACTCACTGTGGCCTTGTATTTTTCTAAAATATACATTTTAACTTGAAACTTGGATAACTTAGGAATGTCTTTTGTGCAGAATAACACAGTTATAATGACACAAATCATGAAAAAAGAAGAAAACTCAAGTATAATTGAATTAATTTCTCTGAAAAATTAATTTTGTTTAATTGGAATAAAATTGAATGTATATATAAAGTGTGCACCAGTGTCATGAATATTGGGGAAAAGAATGGGTCTCCACATGCTATACATATTTCACTATTTGCTTTTTTACAACCTCTCCTGTCCTCTCCTCTCAGCTCTGTGTAAACAGATTTTCAGTGAATATTTGTCACGTGACTGTTTGTCTCAGCAGAATCAATCATGGCTTCACAGTGTCTCTGAGGAGCAGAATTTAATGTTTTTAACAGGATCTGGTTATTACAAACAGTTTATTTTGGAAACATTTTAAATGACAAATGTAGAATAAAGTTTTTTTGACAGAAATATCAACTTCAAAAAGCTTCTTTTTGGGTTACTTTTTGTAAAGGAAACCTTCATAACCTTTGATCCATTCAGGGAATATCAGGAAGTTCAAATTTCAGTTTTTACAGTTTATAGCAACATTATATAGAATTGGTATATTTTTGCATTTTAGCACCCTGATAGTTTCAGAGTGCAATTCACATCAACATCGCTATCACCAGCTGTACATTTGTTATGATTATGTTACTTATGATCAAAAACTAGTCAACAACATGACTGGTGGTTTGTTAAAGCCACATCTTGTGACAGTTCCTACCCACTAAAGTTACACTGTTCTCCCTATTACAAGTCAGACGAGCATCAAAATGACTTTAAAGTTATTTTCAGCTTAAATACTTCCATAATGCTGCTCTAATTTGCATTAGTGACATTGCCAATATCTCATCCGCTTAATATTTTCCGTATCAGCTCCGATCTTTAACCGGCAGAACGTCATTTCCATCCCGGTCGTCAGACAGGTTAATTCCATTTACTTGGAGCAGGCACCAGTTGTTATCTGCTATATTTCATTTTATAGCATCATTTTCCCATTCCTTCCGAATGAATTAAGTCTATTTTAATATGAATGTAAACTCCATCTTGATGCCTGTTCACTGTGTAAATGATATATGGACGGGATGCATTACAGTTCACTCCTCCTTTCATGTGTCTGCCCTCCGGATCACTGGAGGCCAGGACTGAGTTTAGCTCCAAATGGATCCCTTATCACACAGTCCCCAGCACTACAGCAATCATTCACTGGTCATGGCAGCACTGTTTTTTTTCCTGTGTGTGTGTTTGTTTGTTTGCACTCTACTGTACGTGCAGTGTGTGTGTGTGTGTGTGTCGTGGCGCAGCTTTGTTCTTGCCTTGTGTCCTCACTGTGTGCTGCAGTATTGATTCCTGATGGCCAGAGGCTGGCTGCCTATTGATCCAAGTGCTTCCATAAACATGTTGAGATGACTTATGGTGTGTGTATATGTGTGTGTACGTGTGTGTGCATGACGCAAACACTGTACGACTGTACCAGGATGATGGGATGATTGATCGGGGGGTTGGGCAGGCGCGGTGAAATACCAGTGTAATTTTACCCACATAAAGTCATGAAATAGTGCGGCCATGTACAAACAAGCTCAACAGCACACCAGGGAAATAAAAGCTTTGACCATTTAGCCAAAACAGAGTATCTCATTAAGAGCATCAGTCAAAAGCCTCAGAGAGGAAACGTCTTGGTTCCAGATAGTGCTGGCCTCAGCATTTAGCTGGAAGGATTCCTTTCCTCCATGTCTGAGAGCCGTGGGGAGGAATCTGAACAACCGAGCTGGACAGACAAAAACAATACGTTTTTTTTTGTCCTGTGTGTTTGCACAGACTGGTCTCCCCTCAAAAACAACAATATAGGGAGTTTGTACAGGAGGCAAAATACGACTTTTAGGCCGCTGCCATCATGCTGACGTAGAAGTAATGATTGACGGAGATGCAGAGGCGGACAAACAGTGGACTTTCACCCAGAAGAACGTGTGAAAACAAAAGTAAATCATCTTTAATGTAACGTATGTTTTTACGGAACTTCAATTTTTTTTGCGTAACTTGCATTTTGTGAACCACGTTTTTTTCCTCAACTTGCAGTAGTCACGTCACCCTCGTAACTACTTCACTTCTGGCATTTACGTGCATTTATTTACTTTTTAAACTGTCTTTAACAACACCTAACAAGTACATTTCTTTACGTAAACGTGGTTTTGTAGCATAAACCTTTTTTAAAATCGTGAACTCTCCTAAAAAATGACATTATAGGTCATTTTCAGTGTTGGGAGCGTTACTTTAAAAAAGTAATTAGTTATAGTTACTCACTAAAGAGTAACTGAGTTAGTAGCTGAATTACTCGATAATAAAAGTAACTAGTTACCAGGGAAAGTAACTATTTGCATTACTGCAAATTCTTTTACAAAACAAAAAAAAAGTTGCTATATGTCAAAGAATTTGGATTTTTCTGAGCAGTTTTCACACATCAGTTGAAATGAGTGTTAATAAAACATCATGGAATCAGGGAAAAAGACCTTGTTGGCTTGCGACTATAACAGTTAGTTAAGCTGAGATATGAGGAAAGAAGTCATGTTACTGTAAAGGTAAATTGGCAACAGCAGCTGAAGCAAAATGACATCACAACACATTTATTGTCTGATAAAAATCAAGCACCACACTGCAAAACAACATGGATATTTTGTGAGTAAAATAAGCAACAACAAGGCTGCCGAATCGGATCACAAATATGGTCCCTCTGAGCTTAAATATTATGTTTGTACGGCCGGGGAAGTCTGAAAGAAATGGTCGATAAAATACAATGTTTATTGCTGCTTTAAATTTCATCAAGAGTAAGGTGTCGTTTGAAAGTGCACAGAAGAAAAACGTGTATAAGAGGACTGAAGTACTGTACATGTATGCTGCACTGTATCTGAGACGCAAAATAAATCATAAATAAGTAAAAGTGAAAGAGTTGTTACTTAACTTTATTGCCTTCATTATAATAACTATTTGCTTAGGGAATAAAAACAGAGGAAACACATGTACACAGTGAGTTTTTAGGAAATCAAGTTTGAAAGAAACCAAACTTTTTGCTCCTATATTCCAGTGAAACGCTGAAATGGATGCAAATGAATGTTTGAAAATGCCAATTTCCACTTTGCAAATGAGGAGTTCAGAGAAGCAAAATGACTGGAGATGTAATGAACCTGTCTGGAGGAGGATATGAGCACCCTGCTTTCCTACATAGTAAGTAGGACAGTTCACCAGTTAAAACACTTTTCAAAGGATCAAAGTTGCAGCAGATAGTTGGGTCACCGAGTCTCCGATGAGCCTGTAAAGTTTGCTTAACGACACTGGAGCTTGTACGGTCAGATGACACATATTGTAAATAGAGGTCATAACTGATTCAAAA